>BMAV01007850.1:167147-193473 GCA_019973955.1 Trichonephila inaurata madagascariensis
CCACAACAACGGGAGGACGTTTCAGCTCTCGACAGATTTAACGTGCATCGCTGCCCTACACGGCGGGTCTTAGTGGTACTGGGCTCGAACTCGTGACAAGGCAAGTCACGATCCGATACCTATACCACTCGGCTACCGGGGCCTTCCGGCTGCAATATCCCCAAGTGTTTATTCATAACATGTGTTTTCCTATATATTTGTTGATGACATTCTCTCTTGTGTCTTAATTTTATCTAATTAAAAATATATGATATTGTATTTTTTGCATTATTCTAGTATATATATTTGTTAGGAAATATTTTTAACAGCTCTTTTGTATAATTTTTGTTTTATTCTAAATTATTTATCTAATTAGGTATTCGTCTGCTTCGTTAGTGTTAGTTGGGATATTTATTTATAGTTCTTGATGCACTTAGATTCAGCTCTTAATTATTTTAGTTATGAAATAAAGAACAAAAAAAAAATTAATATTTTTTCACAAGAATGGCTCACAGTATAGGTTCGAAACCGCTTTTAAAAAACTTGAACTTGCACGAAATATTATATTATAGTGCGAAGTTTTCCAGTGCCACTGGAAATCCAAGTGTTATTTAGAGATAAAAAGTAACCATTTTTCTATACAATATTTACATCAAGTTTGCCTACCTACGCTTAAAGTTCAAATGAATATTTTATTTAATTGTCGATCAGTTATTTGATGAAAATGAATTTCATTTTTACAATATGTTGCATATAAATACTTTACACTATTATAAAGCATTTGAAGATGTTTGAAATTATTCTAATAAAATAACATTCTCCATCTTTGACCGTCTGATTTACTTACTAATTATCCTTTAAGTGTTTCGAAATTTTTTTAGAAATGACTTAAGATAATAAAAGAAAAAATACTATTTCACCATTAAGTTTAAAAAATTACTTATATTAATGTATAATTTTCTTAAATTTAATGTGATTATCCATTATTACAAGTTATTGAATTATATATAAAGTACATAATAAGGGCTGAGGGAGAGCAGCGGATGCACTGGGGCCCCAGCATGATCAAAAAAATGCATTCTTTCACATGAAAACTTGACATTTCTTTACAAAATATAAATTTTATCGTAGATCTCTGAATTGCAACAATCTGCAGACTTGACTGATTCGCAAAATGAGGTATATAACAGGTTTCAAATTCTGAACTCTACACATCAGATAACATTAAGAATGGGATGTTAAAATGTTATGTTCCCCATTAATTTAAGCCCTGTAATATGAAATCAAGAACCAATTAATCGGTTCGTGTACGTTTCAGTAAATAAAATAAAATGTGGAACGCATACATAAGATGCGTCAGCATAGGGCAATAAATGTACATTACAATTTATAATAACTCATTCAATAATTTTTTTCTTCATATAAAGTGCCTATAACATGTAGATCTAATTTTTTAAAAAATTGTACAATATTAAGGAAATCAGAAAAGGTGCAATAATTTTCAGAAATGCTATTTAATTATCCTCAATTTTAAATATATTTTTCTTATTGAATTACACGTGATTTATCTATAAATAGATGGTTCCGAAATACTTGTAAAAAAGTTTACTTGTTTAAACCATTGTTTATCTCATATTAGAGAGTTAATATGAAAGTTTTTTTTATTAATAAATAGCTATGCATTGATGAAAACGAATTTTATTTTTACAGCACAATGAATTGCAAATTAGATTGAAAAAATACAATATATACTATATATAAATGAATAGTCGCATAAAATATCTATTCACAATAAAATTAAAAATGTATTTGATGTAGACAAAACAAATATTTTTAAACAATTTAAATGATAAATACTATCTAAAAATATGTGAATTTAAAACAAAAAAAAATCACAAGATTGTTGCATTGGACATTCTACAAACTTTTCAGGTTATAAAAGTAACTCAATATATTTAAGCCGCAGTATTGAAAAAAAAAAGAATTTTCAAAACAAGAAAAAATGTACAACCAGACCTAACAAATAATTTCCAGTAATTGAGTTGTTTTTGTTTTTTAAATTGGCATAAGTCACTTTGTTTTTAAAGCTAAAAAGTACTCTTCAAAAAAAAAATCCATATGCAGCACAGTATGTCATTTCTGAACGTAAAAGAATTAACTATACGAGTTTAAGAGCAAAAGAGTCGTAAACAAATGCGCCGTATGCACGTACGCAAGAGCTCACGGGAATCATGTGATCGTGACGTCACATGAATTTAGTCCATTGAGTAATTGATGAAATATTCTCAACTTCTTTCCATCGTAAGAAAGCTGAAATATATCCAAACACAAAACTATTTAAGTTGCAAAAAAAAAAAAAAAAAGCTTCCTGCGATAGCGCAGTTAAATCTGGTCTGAATTTTTCTGGATTAAATTTGAGTATGGTCAAAATTTCTTAACCTCAACTAGGGCTGGAGATTGAATTAATCGAACGGGAATTTCAGACTGTGAAGTTGGACAGAACGTTAATAGAATTCTCTCGAAGCTACTCGAGGGACACTGACCTCGACATCTTGAACCTTGGTCGAGAACAACACCCGAGATGGCACCTCACTTTTCAAACTCCCATACCACGACAACGTAAGAACTTTATGCAGCGACAGATTTAACCTGCAGCAGTTTCCATACACGAGGGGTTTTTATTGGCTCGACAGAAGTAATACCCTCCATGAGCTGGCTACCATGACCACTCGAACTTTTTGAAGAATGTGAGTCTTCTCCAACAAGATAAGTAGATTACTATAATGCCATCTAGTTTTTACAGAGAACGTTTTCTGGCGATGTATTTAGGACTGCGATAACCCAGTGGTCAAGGTATCAGATCATGGCAGACATGTCATGAGTTCGAGCCCAGTACTACTAAAGATCCACCGTGTAGGGGAGCAATGCACATTAAATCTGTCGAGAGCTCGAACGTCCTCCTGTTGATGTGTTGTGGTAGTCAGGAGTGCCAGCTCAGGTGTCGTCCTCGTCACTTGACCATGGTTCAAAATTACAAGGTCCGTCACCGAAAGCCCTCGTGTAGCTGAACAATGCGACGTTAATAATCATGCACTCACTAGCGATCTATTTCTGCTCGAGTCCGCTAATCACTTTGCACAAGGAACCATTTTCAATTCTTGGTCAAAGACGAGGTTGATCACTCGATTTGGAACCCTACCTTCCCACAGTAGTCTCTTAAATCAGACAGTCTTAACGTCATCACCCCATCTACTCGACGGATTTTGAAATCAGGACTCAAACACTTGGTTCGACTGAAGTATCACCAGCCACAATATCAATGCCGTGAGCACAACATACCACTGGCTATTAATCACATTACTCTCTTAATTGTTAGATAAATAAACTTTCTTCTTTTGAGCTAAGCCGAAATCTTATTCTGATTTGATTCAAATTTGATTCAAGGAATTTAATTTTTATTGAATTTCTTAATCCATCTATGCAACAATATTCTTTTTTCAATTCCTACTATTAGCTCGCACTCTCTCTCTCTATATATATTTATTTATTTATTTATCTTGGTGGAATTTTCAATCGTTCATAAAATACATTTTAAAACGCTCCATTGAGCTGAAATTTTATATTCATGACTATTTTGGATGACAATACAATATAATTTATTTATAATTAATAAAAATCAATTGATTAAAACTAATTATTTAAAGAATTACAAATACACACACAGCCACGTTGGCATCATTTTTGGCGACTTAGCGACCCTTTTGGCGACTTAAGTCAAAAGAAAAGATTTTTTTCTCACGTTTTAAAGAATTCAGTTGAACTGAAATTTTATAGACACGATTATATTTTGGATGACAATACGATACTTTAATAATAATTAATAAAAATTAATGTTGTGATTCTTTCTCATTTGTATATACATATTTATATTAATTGTAACTATTTAATAAAAGGCAGCTAAAATAAAAATTTTCTTTGTGAATCTAAGTAGAAATTGACTTAAGAAATTTTTTTTTATATTACTTGTTTCTTCGTAACTTCTATTAAGAAATGTAGGATGTTGAACTCACTTATAAGCGAAATAAAACGATGACCATCTTATAAACTTTCCCTTCATCTTCATATGCTTAAACTATTTCGATTCTTCTCAGGAACTCAAGTTTCAAGTTCCCATTTCAAGTTTTTCAGTTATAGCTTTATGCTCAAATTTATAAATTCTGCCTGAACAAAGAGAAACTTGATATAAAATATACTCACCTCACGCGTAAAAACTTCTACTTTGCGATGGAAATAAATAAAAAACAATTTAGAAAATAAAGAAAAGGATTTCTTTCTTTTGAAATCTCCTCTCGAATGTTAAAATCTGTTAGAGAGAATTCTGAGCTTTACTAATTCAATTCCCTTTGAGGGAGAAAAAATGTTTTTTTTTTCAGTAATGGGGGTTTGGAGGAAAAAATCGAGTTTTAAAGTAAAATTAGATTAAGACGTAAAAGTAAGACAGAGGGTAATTTAGCTTAGCTCTATGCGAATCAAGTATAAAATATATATATATATATATATATATTTGCAAGGATTTGAAATTTGAAGACAGAATTTACTTACGAGTGAGAGAATTTACTTCTTATTTAGGAATGAAGTGTTGTGGAATAAACATCCGAAATATAAAAAGTTCAGCAAATTCTCCCAAAAATATTAAATGTAGCTGAAAAAGATTTGGGGCTCTTATTGTGAAACTAGAAGCCATGGTTAAAGTTAGTAAGAATTGAAATATTTTTGATATTTAATATCACTTTATATCAAATGACGCACCTATCACTTTTCAATGAACATTGAGCCTTTGAAGATGCTACTCTGACAAAAAAGTTAGCTTTTTTAAAAAATATTAAATATTGCAAAGATTTAGGCGTTTCGTATTTAGTTGACTTTTTGTTTGTTTTGTTGGTTTAGAGTTTATATTTAAGATTTTTAATACATTCTTCCTTTAGTCTTAAGATGTCTGGCTGTAAATTTTATTTTCCTTAAACGGTATAAGGTAATAAAAGGATTTGTGTTCCTTGATTGCAACATTCTGTAACTTTAGCATCCTCTTAAATAACAACGCGTTAGTTGTAATGATCCGGTCGCCGTTTCTCACAAGAGTTTTTTTCCATCTTATGTGTAATTAAACCCATCTTCACATGTGCGGGTAGAGTAATAATATAGAGATATCTGTTATATTTACCACTTATTGAAAAATATGGAAATTATACTTGCGTAGTAAATTTTCAAAAAATATTTAAGCACATTTAATGAGGAAGTTATTTGATTGGAAATCAACACTTTCTGTGCATCACGTGGTAATCTTACACTTGCGTTCTAAAAATCGAATAAAAAGAACTTTTTTAATTTGTAAGAGTGAGGTTGTTATATTAGGGTTTCTAATATGCCGGTCTTTTGACCTTCCCGAGAATTTCTAGGACATCCCGGGAACATAACAGTCATTCCCGAGTATCAAATAATTGCATCAAAATTTTTTTTAAAAATTTAAGAAGCTATTTTTAATTGGTGTCAATAATCATTATATGAAATAAGTATACACATAGATATTAACATTTATACTTATTTATGTATTGAGCTAAAAAAATACACACAAATAAAATATGTTATTTATTTTTTAAAGTATGATTTAAGAAAACATAAGCAACAAAAATTTTTATCACACTAACTAGTGGATTGTTAACGACATGGAAAAATGTCATAATTAAATAGTTAGCAAATTAAAATCTCGAAAATAAACTTCACGTTAAAAAATTAGTTACTGAAATTATTGTTCTTTTTACTGACTCACATGCGTTACTAATTTCTCTAAGGTTGCTAATAAGGTACTATATATATACAGTGGTGGCCAAAATTGTAAACACTTTTGAAAATTCTTGCGTTTTTTAAATTTATAGGCTTATATAGAGAAAATGTTAAGTTGCACAAAATGCAAAATCTTTTATATCCTTTCAAAGCGAATTTAATACTAAATTCAATACAAAAAAAAAACAAAATTCTAGTATTTTGAATTCAAAAAATTATACTGCAATACCTATCGATATACATTAGATACTGATGATAGCACTAAGTTATCACTACTTAGTGGAATAGCCTTTATTTTTTATTAAACTTCACATCGATGTTTCATTAAGCTGAAAATAGTTTTAAGCTTTTCCTTCGTTATAACATGATGCCAAGAAACAGTTTAGATTCAAATAGTTCCCTTTTATTTCATGGGTACCTTATTCAGACAAGAGTTTTCAAACGGTGCCGCAAGTTTTCGATAGGATTGAGGTCAGGACTGTTTCCTGATCAGGGAAACAGTTCAATGATCCAAGAATGATACCAGTCTTTCTATAACTTTACTGTGTGGTACGGAGCAGAATCTTGCTGAAAAATAAATGAAGCATTATTGGTAAATAGATCACTGGTGGAATTGATTGGATTCCAGAATAGTGTCAAAGTATTTTCTGGCATTCAATGTCCCATCGATGATATGAAGGCGACCAATACCATTTGTTGATTTTCATGACCAAATCATAAAATTTTGTTCTTATCTAAAACTAAATCACAGTTGCTTGAACACAGTCAGGATGTAGCATTTCTCCTATTTTATTTCTTACATATTTTCAGCCATTTCTGCTGAATAACGATATCTCAGTTTCATTGCCCATTATAACGTGATCATTTTCTAACCTGTCTCTCAATCGAACCTAAAAATGCTTAAATATAAGCCTTCGTATCTTCTTCAGAGGAAGAGAAAGTTTTTAATATCCCTCAAGAGGATTAGTAGGAGATTCGCGAATACACCCTTTACAGAATGGCCGACATTCAGTAAGTGCGTTGGTTCGGTGAATGAGATGTCTCAAGTCATTTAACCGAATCAGAAACTTGGGAGTGTTTTCGATCGGTTAGAAGGGGGACAAACACAAGCTGAAGCCACAGGAGTTTCATAAAGTGTAATTTCCTGGATATGGAAACGTTTTTGGAGATTGGAAATGCAAGCCAGAGTAAGGGCGTAGACGCACAACAACGTTCAATGAAGATCGATATTTAAAGCTAACGTCTTGGAGACACTGAAATATGAATGCCACTCTTCTTCAATTACATCTTTACTCTGCTTACACATTTTCGACACAAACTGTCCGAAACTGGTTCCACGTAGTAGGTCCCTGTGCTCCCTGACAAATGCTATGTGTTACGATAACAGCAAGATACCGTCGCGCCACTCGAAGTGGCAACGAGGTATGACACAAAAAAACGAGACTAAGTGCGTAACTCAAACAAAGATAGAGTTGGCAACAACTGTTTTGGTAACGCCATCCCACACACCTCCCTACCCATAACCCCTAAAGACCCGAAATATTTTTATCTTTAAATATTAAATTTTACTGGTTATTAATATTATATGGATTCCAATGATACTGGGGAAAAATAACATAAAAATTCCCACTTTCACCCTGGAACGTAGATGCTACCCGCCCGATCGTGCGAGTTGAGCTTTATGAGTTATACTTTGTTTGGCTCTAAGGTGATAGAAGAAACAAACTTAATTCAACTAAAATTGTTACAACTAAGGAAATTATTGATGTATAATTATTTTGTTGATTCATTATTTATTTACTATGAAAATCACATTAAAGCATCATTTTTGCTTTTGATAAGTTTGAATAAACAGTTCATTTTACATAACATGTTTTCAAACTGCTTTCGTAGTTTTTAAATTTGAATTTGTGTGCGAGGCCTTCAAATGTTATCAACACATCGAAAATAGCTGTACATGTCATACTTTTTATCCTGGCATGACCTTTTAGAGAAGGTGGATAATAATACTTCGATCTTATTGCGGGAAGAAATACAACACCGCTATCCTCAGTATCAGTTAAAATACTTTTGTTAGTAGGTGTTGATGATGCTAATGCGCGCGAGCGCTTCTACTATCTCTAACTTAAATTTTAAGAGATCCATTTTGAGTTTTTGAAGAATTTCATTCGATATTACATCTTGCTCGGACTGAGAGAAACCAAGAATTTGCTTCAGCTATAATAATGAAATTAATGGGTTCAAAAGATTTTGATGGTATAGAATTATACAAAGTTGTCTTTTTATAACAAGTATTTCCATGGGGTTTTTTCCCCCATCGATGTGATCTGGACTTGATTCTCCTTCCAGTAAGCGTCATTTATATGCCTTACCCCCAGCATAGTCATCATCCAAAAGATCACTAAGTTCAGAAACTGATCCATTCATCAATTGTAAAATTTCTTCCGCATGAGAATTCGTTTCCTTTTAGACATCTGAAAAACCTTTTAGTTAAAAGTTAGCACAGTATCCATGGAAAATAATAAAATGTATCAAAAAAGTATATTATTTGAAAAACTAAAAAGATAGCTTATCAACTCTTACTGAAAAAAAAAAATTTTTTTTTGGAGGGGGAGAAGCAATATGGATGCAGATATCTGTGGAGAGGATAAAAATGCCATACCCCTTAACAAATGTATGAAACAGAAAATTTGTAAAGAGGAAGAGAAAGAAAAAAAGGGCCTCATCTACGGAGACCCAAGAGAAAACTTGGTATTAATTATATAACTATATATATTTTATTTTTATGTAGGCTTCCATCAAAATTATTGAAACAGAAAAGAAACCTCGCATGTCAAGTACTTACCTTTACAGCTGCAGTGACTCAAATAACACCCAATGCGGTGTGATCATGCGGGTAACGAAATCCTGAGTTCTACAAGCAACATTAATAGAGTATAGTTATTATTTTTACTATTTTACAATTATTTAAACATTAAACAAAAATTTGAATCGAAGCAATTAGAAATATATCGATAATTACCTTTATACGGCAGATAAAAATAAGACGTATTTTCGTTGTATTTGTAAACAAAGATTTGCTAACTAAAAGTAAAATTTGTGGACTACAACCTCTACTTGTTCATAAAAATGAATACTAAAGTATTCACTTTCTGCAAACCCACTCAATCGTTCGATTCGGGCTTTTCTTACATACGATTATTCCAGAAGCAAAAACGTATAAGAATATCTAATCCGCACGATCGTGCGGGTTGGGTCTTAAAGAAATATGGTCAGTTTCAACCTAACCGATCATGCCATTTGGAAGTACTGTGTCCTTGAGAGAACACATGCAACTGCGTTCCACCGGGGAAATGTGTAGTGTATAAACTGAACACCGAATCAAAATCAAGATTTTTAATGGAACTTAAGAAATCAATTACGGAAACATTTCAAATGTTAACTAATAAAACTTTGTCTCATGTGTGTTCGAATGACATAAGTGGTTTTCAGGGGGAAGATACAGTGTGGAAGATTATGAGCATGCTGGACGCCCAAGGTGAGCGATTACAGACCAAAACAATGTCAAAGTTCATGATGTGATGTGGATTAACCGAAGATTAAGTGCTTGTGCAGTGACGTAGATGGTTAACTTACTTAGGTAATCTGTTCGACGCATTTTAACTGACAAATTACAACTGAGGAAGGTTTGTGTGAAGGTTGTTCCAAAAGTTCTGTCCGATGACCAAAAACAGTGCCGTAAAGACGTGTGTGCAGACATGTTAGAACACACTGCAAGTGAGCCAAATTTGTTGCAATCTGTTGTAACATGGGATGTCAGTTGGACTTTTACTTATGACCCAGTAAGTAAGCGCCAGTCGATGCAGTGGAAATCTCTAGGATCCCCAAGACCCAAAAAGTACGCATGTCAGAATGAAAATTCAAGGTAATCAAGGTGTCTTCTTCGAATTAAGAGAATTGAAATGATATGTGGCAGGGTGGCGAACCTTTATGGATCAACGTGCCATTTTTTTCTAAAGAAGTGTTTAATGAGGTATAGACGTGCCGTCAAATAATTTTGACTTGTAATTATTGGGAAAATAATAAAACTAAATTCTAATAACACAAAACTCTATTTACTATGAAAAAATACCTTTTGCACTATATAGTTATAAATGTTTTAGTTATACATGTAATTCAAATTAAAGAGTAACATCAGTGTGACTTCTGTGGTTTCAGATTTGATGACAAATAACTTATATTAGGATTGTAAGATGTTATACTTTTTGTAGAATACATATGCTGCATTGCAGTCATCGGCCAAACGGTTTCTGAGCAATTAATTATTTTTGCTGTGGTTCCCTTTTTTTGACGAGAGGGTTTGTGATTTGTTTCAAAATACCGTTTTACCACTGCATAGCACTATTCCAAAACATAAAACACACACCAGTTTTTCGCTTTACTAATAATGTCATGTTCCCCGGCCTCCGTCAAATTTGAAATTGTGTTACACTTACTATCTTAAACTTTTGGTTCTTTTGCTAAACTAACCATGCTAAATAAGAGTTAAAAATCGCAAATATAACAAAGATAAACTTTAAAATAAAGTTGTGTCAATGAAATTGACTATGCTATGCGTAGGCAAACTTTACATCATCAGCAGTTGTAGTCTACGACGTAAGTAAGGCAAGACGAGTGTGCTCCCCGCCACCCCACGACCAATAACTTCCATTTGTTCCTAATACTTCAGAGGGAACTTTGAAATAAAATGCAAACCATTTTGATCACTACCGTGCCCAAAATATTGCGTCACGTGCCATCAATGGCACGCGTGTCACTGGTTCTCCATCCCTGATATAGGGGTTTCCCATTGGTCATACTGTTAGTCAACACTACTACATTTAAGTATTGAAAAGACTGGGTGAAAAAAAAGGCCACAGTTGTGGAGTGATGAATGGTACCTGTATCTTTCAAGCAATTTCTGACAAGCAAAAAATTACTGTAATAAGGCATCCGCCTTAACCACCTGATTTAGCTCCATGCGACTTTCCTACCATTAAATCTTATTTAAAGGGATGGAAGTTCATTTGTATACATTGTGAATGTAGCTTTTAATAACGTCATCGTGACCTCTCAGTAGATTAATCAATGGTCATCTTCCTACTCCAGCAGTAGCAAGATCCTGCATCAAGTGTCCCGACAAGCTAGATCTTTATTCTCCCCCGAGGCTTGAACTTTTTACAAGTGAACAAGATCATATACCTCCACTAAATATTGGAGATTAGCAACAACAGCAACAGATTTCAGTAAAACTTTTTATTAATTATCAAATTTTATTCAGCAATTTGCTATCTACTTATGGATCAGTTCATTTTATATAGCTATAAGCATGGATTTATTACTTTCACCATTTCTTTATTCATATTTCTTTTTATCAATTTTCAAAGACTTCCAAAGCAATTACTGAAAGCAATCGAATCTCTAACTCAAGAAATTTCGAGCAAATATTGTCCGATTTCGTGTTCAAAGCGAATTTTAAATTACGTCACTAAGTAAACTCATTGGAATTCCTCGGGTTCCTTCGACAGGAAATTGAATTTGAAACAAGAAATATCCGGAGAACTTTCCGGTTTAGGATCTTGAGAGACGCAAACTAAACACCCGGTGTCAGCAAAAAAACTTAATGAATTACATTAGTTCTGGTTGGCAGTTAGAAAACTCCGCCAGCGAACCATCTCTCAAAATGGTACTTTTAAATACCTTATTGGTCTAAGATATAAGTATGCAAAATTTGATGTCCAAAACTCTACATCGTTGTTTAATGTTGCTTTCCCCCCTAATCAATTCCAATAAATATTTCCTGATTGAGTGCAAAACTAAGTAACATTTCAGGTTCTTTTAGATAAGACAAGGAAGAGTTCTTATTTAATAGAAATGAGGGGAATTGAATCACATTTTCCATTCTTAAAAAAATTAATTCTTAATTAAATGCCTTACGATTCGCATTAATTGGAATAGGATTTAAAAAATTCGTCTCTTTCATTCCTTTTATTTATTTCTCTGATATTTTTGCAAAACTTACTTAAGCATGAAACCAGTTCAATTACTCCATGTTATCCTATTTTTTGTTACAGATTTTTCTTTGTTAAAAAGGAAAACTGAATTTATTTCGTGCACTAAAACATTTCATTCTCACTACTGTCTTAAAAATAGGAAAAAAAAGCCTGAAAATTTTTAGAAACTGTCATCGTTATACTTAGAAATGTCATCATTATCAATGATTCAAAAAGGACATTAAATAATGATTCCAATGAATTATTTGAATTAACTTCAATTAAATATCATTGAAAAAATGTAATTTTTACATTAGAAAATTTCATTTATCAGCTTAAAATTCGTTGCAATATTTTTAATAGGAATGTTTTAAAAAACTGGTCATGTGAGGGGCTAAACGAACATCTCTCAAAATTCAACAATAAAAACATTTTTTGCTCAATACTTTTAACAGTAATTTGTACAAAATAAACTTTATTTGATTCTAAAAACATAAACAAATGGAGAAAAATAATCTTGTTATGAAAATATGGATTATTAAAACTATTGTTTCAGAAAAGAAGTGATTTTTATACAGGGCATTATTAAGGTTTATTTATTACTAAGAAATATCCGAGAATTTTCGGATAATATATATTTACAGCATTAATTCATCCTTATGTTCATAACATTGCCAATGACAGCCATTAATGTTGAATGTTTTGCTTTCGGGAAGCCTTATAGGTTAATGTGATTCCCATTATACAGAAGATAGAGGCTAGCAGCATAATTAATTCCTTCGATTGAAGTGTTACAATGCCCGATAAAACAATGATGGAAAAGATAACCCGTCACGGGACTCTGCTGTGAGGTGGAAAAGGGAAACTGGCCACGTGTCTCTCAAAGACGATCCAAGAAGTGAGAGACCATCGCTCACAGATGCCACAATAACGAAAGCGGAAAATTATTAAACTGAAGAGTAACCGTCTAAATTATCGTGAAGGATGCTTGATCTTAGTTACAGCAGATTGTTCTTGAGAATTATTTTCGGATCACTTATCATTATGATCCAAAGACCAAAAAAATGAATAACTCTCCCCAAAAAGAATAAGGTACAGAAGTCTGCAGAGAAGGTCATGTTGTGTGTTTTGGGAACTGCCATGGAGTCATCTGAACACTACCTGGAAACTACCTATCAGAAAGTCCCTAATGCTTATGTGATGCTCTGGTCAAGAAATAAGTGTAATCATCCAAGGTCTTCTTGCCATCAATGCACCAGATCATTCTGAACTGCGGTTGATCGAAACCAAAGTAATCAGGCTTTGCAATTTTGCCACACTCCAGCTATTGTCCTGATCTCACTCCAAGGAACTTTTCCTTGTTCCCAGAATTCAAAATGAATTGCGGGAACGGATATTCGACAACACAAATGGCATCATTCCAAAGGTTTTTCGACCCATCTTTCTGGGTGAGTCTTCTAAAAAATAGCAAATACTGGAAGAAATATATAGTTCTGTGGAAGGTGACTATGAAGAGAACTGTTAAGAATAAAACAAATAAAAATCAAGTTCTCATCTCAATTATTTTTATCAATAGTGAAAAGTTAGGGAACCCCCTTCCCATTTGTAACACAACAAAATTAACATAAATCCAAAGTTTCATTAGTAAAAAGTGTGTAAAGTTTTCTCTAATAGTTTAGGAAGTATCAAACACATACAGTTCATATCATATTGCAAAATGAATTCATCACAGGCAAAAAAAACATACGATCGGAACCATATTTTGACTTAAAAATCCATCGGTCTACTCATCACACAGTAATAAAGAACGGGGAATGCAGAAAAACACTGAGGGGCCATTTGACACTTATACGGAGATCAGATGCCTCTAGAAGGCAAGATAGCTATTAATAGCGAAGCATTAGTTGCACTGTGAAGAAATAGAGGTGGGGAATGTAAATCCTTTGATCGTGGGAGGATTAAAGAAGTGGTCGAAGCGTCGGAATCAGTATCAGCAAAACGGCTTCACTTGTGAAGTATTCGAAAGTAGACTTGTTAATTTTCACAGAGAGTGGTTTCCCAAACAGAAACTGGGTCTCAACGTCAGGCTTGTAGTCATACTGAAAGATCGCTCTGAAAGGAGAATTGCGAAAGCTGTCCAGTCGAACACAGAAGAGCATTCGTACATCAAATTGCGCGGCATCTTAATCAAAGAGCAACTGTGAACGTGTATGATCGAACTATTCGACGCACATCACACTGGATAGGCAATAATAGCAGGCGACCTGTTCGAAAGCCTCTGCTATCAAAATGAATATGTGTGGATGTCTCTAGTTCCCAAAGCAGCACCGCGATTAGTCAGTGACAGGAAAAGGGTCATGTGGTCCAATGATTTACGCTTTTGATTACATTATGCAGATGACAGGGTTCAAATATGAAGGGAATTGAATGAAAGCATGATGTCACCTGCATTGCCACAACTCTTCAAGCTGGAGGAGGCAATGTTATGGGTTGGGGCATGTTTTCTTGACATTAAAACGGTTCTTTGATTCCTGTGGAAGGACATCTGAATTCCCAAGAATATTTAAATGTTATCGCAGATCAAGCATATCATTTTATATTAATAAAGTACCCTCCCAGAGATTGATACATTCAGCAAGACAATGCTCTCTGTCACACAGTTGGAATTGTCCCCAGATGGTTCAAAGAGCATGTCAGAGACTATCTTGCTTAGTTAGACTGCGCAATCACCAGATCTCAATCCAAATGAGAATCTGTGGGATGATATCAAGCGGGGAAGCTGGATCCAATACCATTCAATCTGAAGGCACTGAAAAATGCAATTCATCCGATAGAGTCTCAAAGTTCATGGGAAAACGATTATTTGCAATAGTAAGGGGGAAAGGTGGTCCAATATTGTATTGAAGGGGGGGTCATAGAAATTTGGCCACTCAGTGTATATGTCGCA
This sequence comes from Trichonephila inaurata madagascariensis, assembly GCA_019973955.1. NCBI lineage: Eukaryota > Metazoa > Arthropoda > Arachnida > Araneae > Nephilidae > Trichonephila > Trichonephila inaurata. Next base: position 181,947 of record BMAV01007850.1, read on the forward strand.
GAGAAATGACGAAATCAAATCCCTATGGGAGATGATCAATTCACGGAAGATTTTAAAATAACGTCTCTTTGAGGTCATTTCTCTGATGCAAACAAGTGATTTGATCAAGTCTCTGAACTGTTTCAGGGAACAAGTCAGCATTTGCAAAGCTGTATTTTCGCTTGTTACCACTCCCTTTTACCTCTCCTCGAGCAGAGCCGAGCTTCTGACGAGAAGACCTAAACATCATTTTTAATTTTCATTTCGTTACATTATTTTCATTATTATCTTTCATTCAATATATCACTTTATGTATGCCTGAAAATTAGAAATTGGAAAAAACTTCAGTTGAAAAATGTAAACAAACAAATTAGGGAATTCGACCACGCCCCCTTTTAGATTAAAAAAAAAAGAGCTAAAAAAAGACTTTTGATAAAAAAAAAGTGAAATAATAAATTAAAAAAAGAAAGTGCTACAGAGATGAAGCAGGATATATTTCTGAAGTATTACATTAATGTAATTTTTATATTTTTTGAAATGTGGGCTTTAAAACTTTTTTTAATTAAGACATTTTGTATAAATAATTTTATAATTTCGTTTCGTATTCATTATATGTTTTCCATAAAAGTATAATAGTTCAATATGTGAAGCAAAAAATACCAGCCTTCATATCTAATTATTCTGTTAATTAATTTCGAATAAATAATTTGTAATTAGATGATTATTGTTATATTACCGTAAAATCCGGCGTATAACGCGCACCCATACTTTCAAGCTGAAATTTTTAACTTTTAGGTATATTCTCCGTATAACGCGCACCCCTATTTTTCGATGAAATCTAGAATATTAGTATACATTGCTCTTATGTTTTGAAGTCATTTATTCGAAGTATTATCACCAGAGTTTTGCAAGAATAGTATACTTCTATAAAAAACTACAACTCTTTCAGTTCATAAGGCAAGTCATTACTTTTATATAAGTACTATATTTTGATACATGAAGAAGTAAAAAAAATTTTATGCTCATCTCTTTTATCATTTTTAAAGCTATCGTTTTTATATCCCGCGTATAACGCGCACCCTTAAGTTTCAATCTTATTTTTTTTGTGTGTTAAAAGTGCGCATTATACGCCGTATTTTACGGTACTTGCTCTGCTTTTACCCTCCCTACCCCGGGATCATATAAATTAAACCCCACGTAGGGTGCCACTGTGAAACCGCCCCCTAGGATGACCGTTTCTTTGATTAACCGCGTGAGCTAGAGGTGTAGTATTTACAAAAGGAACAGACATTTTTGTATTCTTAATATGACTTTATTAAGAATATTACTTAAATCTCTAACAAATTAGATTATAATATTTAAGTGAGAATCTACTATGAACAAACACACAATAATAGTTATACCAAATCGCGTAACTTGGACCACTATCAATATCTATAATCCGCCTAATCTCACTTCAAATAATATTACTAATATTCCTAATATCAAATAGTCAATCCCACCTTAATTTGATCGTAGCTTCAATACTATGAAGAGGCGTCTGGGCGCGCGTGCAATGGTATGCACCTTGACCTAATGGCTTAATCTTCAAGGTAACTTCTACTGGCTGTCAATTCACGCTTGTATCAATCTCTCACATAATATTCCCCAAATTGCCATACGATTTACTGAAACTTCTGTTATTTAAAAGCTATCTCATTTGCATTCCAGCTTCACGTTTCACTTCTTGGGTTTTGGTTGGAGAAGAGTTGCCATTAATCTTGGCCCCAAAAGAACCCAGAGGATATGTTAAAGAAAAGACGTGTGAGCCCGTCACAGAACATTTGTTTAATACAATGTTTGAAAGCTTCACAGAAAAAATTTTTAAGATTTACATATACGTTGAAAGTGAATTTTTGCAAAAAAATCACATTCTCAATTTTTGATTTAATAGAATAGAGTATTTCTTTAGCTTTATAAAACTGTTCTTATTTTGTTTCTACGTCGCTCACAAGCCAAGATATTAAAGAATTAGCAAAGCACGAAAATCCGGAGGTGGATGTTTAAGTAACCTGAAGTCCACGTTTAAATGCCCTTAAACTCGTCAAACAAGATTTAAAAATACCGTATTTCTTTAAAATATATATATATAATTTTAACGAACTTTTGATTTAATGGAAAAATAATTACGCATTTTGAGAATACTTCAAAAGTAAATCTAGCAGTGTTTTTTTTTTTTACATTCAACTTGATTTGATAAAAACTGTTTAGTTGCAAAATAAAAGTTACCTGCTTTATTTGATCGAATATAGGTGAGTTAATAGCTCGTATTATTTTTTTTAATAATTATGGGAAATAACAAGTCATAAACTTCAGAACAAAGCAAATAGGTAACGTAATAAAGTTTTACTTTCCGAGAACGAAAAAATTAGTACCGATTTTAAATACTCTTAAACTGTGAGTGGATTAAAAAGCTAATTAATTCTTTAAAACCTACGGATGTTCCAGAAAACAATGAAAAAATATTGTTTTTAATTTAGGATTTTTAGGTAATATGATTTCGTTATTATGTTGTCCTGTGTGTTTTGAAAGAAAAGTTAATGTTGTGCAAGACGCTGGGTTAGCCATGGATATGACTAAAATTTAAGAGACTTAGGAATTCTTAGATATGTTGCAACACACACACATTTCCGTGTGAGTACTGGTGCATTAACATTGAAAAGTTTTACACAACTTGATGAAATTTGAGAAAGAGTTTAAACGACTATCTTTGTCAGTAGCAAAAGTTGCCAAAAAAACAAATAGATTAGCAAAAAAGTAAAAGACAATTAAATAAGCTATAAAACTGGTGAGTTTTAAGTAATTATATGTAAATATAAAAAATATGTGATAAATAGTACCAAAAATGCATTTTTCTTCAAATCAATTTTTTCGTATATTTTGAAAATTTCAAAAATGATAACTCGAAATATTACCGATAAATATCTTTAAAACTTGGTACCAGTTTTTCTCATAGTGTTTTCTAGGGAGGGTGGTAAAATAATGATCATAACAAGAGTTTTAATGTTATAATAAACTATTATACATAATAGTTTTAAAATTATAGTCTAGTATTTTTTTGTGTAACGGTATTATAAAATATGGCAAATTTCTTCTATTGGCTGTTCAACTAGATCTGGAATTTTTATTTTTACATTTATAACCAACAGATTCTACAACAGGCCCCAGATACATATATAATGATTATTTTGATACTTAATTTATACAAATTGGGCCCATATATTTCATGTAGAATTTTTTAATGTTCCTAAAATTTCTTATAAATTTACCAATTTTCTGAAGTTTAAATAAATGGTTGCAAATATTAAATAAGCATAGGTTATTTACATGCAAACTGAAGTTAAAAATGGTATGTTTTTTTCTAAGTGATTTTTTTTAAAAGAAGGGCTCCAAACGTATTCGTATATCTTAAAAAAAGAAAAATTTAAGCAATTAAAAATCATTTAAACAATTTTAAAAGGCTTAGGTTGTTATAGTGAAAATTCGTATTATTTATTAAGTAGCTTAGTAGTTATTTTTTAATTTTCAACCTCATAAATTAGAATTCTTTCCAGTCAAAATCAATAAATTCAAATTTCCTTTTTCTTTTAAATTTTAATGCAATATCTAACGGACGGTTTCTTTTATTTGTGACCTATTTACAAATATAAATTATATTTTGATTAACAATATTTTGAATGTAATCATTTAAAAAAGATTATTATACCTTTAACAATGCATTGAAATGATGTCAGAACGATATCCATTTCACTATAATAAATAATCTATCACCAAGCTTCATTAACACAACAACTTTTAGCTCTTGTATAAACAATTTATATTAAAAAATAAATAATCTTGTTCGAATTTTGAAATATAGTTGAGAGAAAACTATATGAAACATTTTTTGGAATATTTTAATCTCGGTGACACTTAATATTTAATTTTCTTCAATTATAGGTTGTAAATCCAAATACTGAAAGATATCTGTCCTTAAAAACAGTTTTATAGAAACTTTGGTTTTAAAACATTAGTATCGAAGCAGAAAAAAAATAAACTTCATTAGTATAGAATTAAATATGTTTTGATGATGGAATCCAAATTTTTTAAGAACAAACTTGGACGGTTTAGTGTGCTATACTTCAACTATAATCATATATTTAAGAATATTCTTTAAGTAATGAAATTGTTTTTAAAATATGAAGAGATTAAGATATGCATTTTGAGCAAAATGAGTTGCATCTATCCAATTTATTGTTTTAGGGGAAAATCGAGAATAAAATTTAGTGTCAACATTTAAATTCATGCAAGGAAGATTCTGGTGGTACTTTTGGCGTATTTATGTGTGATAATGAAAGTTTTTTTATACTTACTACTCCTTTACAACAATAATACCTGAAACGTAAATGTATAGCGATCGGACAACATTCTGTAAGCGAACTCTATGTCAAGTTCTACGAATAAAACCGTCCGCAGAAGAATGCTTGCAAACGAACATCTGCTTTAAGGGGCAGGAACAGTGAAGGATGAGTTGGCTTGAAACAAGAGAACATCCAGAGAGATGCCATAACGAAAATACACCCGGACGAATTCGAATAAAAGGGTTCTCATATTTGAAAGAAAAATCCCCCCAAGATACTTGTGGGCCTTTTTCTCCCTTCAATCCAAGTCGTTAAATTCACTTAAGTTTTTCCTCTCGATAGTTGAAAACGAGCGATTCGCACGCAGGGGGCAGCCTTTCTTCATTTCACTTCAGTTCGGACCACTGAGCAGACGATATGCAACCGGGGCACGAGCGAGAAAAGCATCTGTTAGTATTCCATGTGAAGGCGTACGTATAAAAATAAATGATTTGCGATTTTCTTTTCAAGAAAAACGGCTCCGAATTCCCAATGCCACTCGAGGCGAGAAAACTTTTTTGATTCTCTTTTTACACTCAACTTCAGAGAAAGAAGTATTAGTTTTGTGCAAATGTGGTTAAGAATAGTTAAGATTTCTTTTAACTCGAAAGGCGTGTTGTTTTATAATGGCTTAATTAGAACATTTTTCCCGAGTCTTTACCTCGTAAACATATTCTACTTAAATTTTCGTACAAGTAACATATCATATTCAAACAAGTCACTTGTAAAAAGGTCTAGTTTTTTTTCTACTGCATACTGATCAGATATTTAAATAAAGCCTTCTTGAAATAATATTAATTTTGCGTTATAATGAGAAATTCAAAACTTACCCTAAATTACTTAAAAATATAATTAGCTTTTATTTTGTAGTTAAAAGTAAGGTAATTTTACTTATTTATTTATTTGTATGATAAAAACCCCTCAGATTTTCTCTATTCCCTGCTTGCGCTTTTAAAATAAAATATTGTTTTCAAAAACTAAAATTTTTAAACGAAAAAACAGAATTGTGAAACAAATATTAAAAGGAATAAAAAATGCTGCGAACTGAAGTTTTACAAAAATGTATGAATCGATTTACGTATCTACAGCTAAAGAATTTGAGAAATGCTTCAAAATTCGTTTCCCCTTAAGCTTATTCCTATGTTCTGGAAACTTAAGATTATATTTCAAATGAAGAATGCACTGATTTGCGAGGGTTTTTTGCTCACTGGGGAACTTGGATGCTTCCACGTCATTCAGGAAGCCTTGGCCCCTTACCTTCTTGGGCAGCGATACTCAACCTGCGGCCCACTGGGGTTTTTTAAGTGGCCCGGTCATTGCCCATTGCTCTGAGAAATTCATTTATTTATGAAAACTTGGTGGGAAATGCTTTTGTGAAAAAATCAAATATATCAATTTTGCTTTTTGCTGTCGATGTCGTATGGGTGCGAATTGATATTTTCTTTTCTGATTTGTGATAATAGACAACAATGGAGTAGCGACCATTTTATGAATGGAACTAATTTGTAACTTAACTTTCATATCTTACAAGTGAAAAATATTCGAAGAAAATAGAGATGGAGGGGGTACGCGATGAAAATGATGATTAAATATTGGGTCGCCAATATTGAAACTTTGAGAAGCACTGAACTAACATATGTATGCAGCCCGGCAGAAAAAAAGGTTCAGTACCCTGTTCTAGGGTGATGTGGTGCACCCATGTCTCATGGCCTGCGAGGATTCTGAACAGGAACTCACTTTTTTCGGTCAACCCAAAATGTGTTGGACCTGAACCCGAGTAATACGCAGTATGGACGCCACTGACACCGTTCTGCCTCTGTCCCCTCTAGAAATACTGATTTCTTTTGTTGAAACCCACTTCTTTCACTGAACATGCAACACCAGCAACCAACCATTCGACGACCTCTTCAACATACATGGCCTCCATTGATGACGAACACAGTACTCTCACGTGTCCGTTTATACCGGATAACAGCACGAGCTATTGTCCAGTGATCCACTTGGTGGCCACGTTGTCAGCACACGTCTGCATGTCATTGTTATTAGTATTAAAATAACTTTGGGCACGTCAGCCTCTCTCTCTCTCTTGGCACATGTATCATTCCTCCTACCTTGACACTAGTTCCATCGTTCGGCCAACACAAAGAATGTAGTTTCTTATGGTGATTGGTTTTTTGAAGTGGGGACTTTTTTAGGCCCGTTTTGCTGAAGAGTGAATCTCAGTTATACATCAGGTTGAGATGCGCGACACCAGTCAGATTTATTCAGTTCCTGTAGCTTGGAATTGAAAATTTTTTAGGCACGTGTTTTTTTTAAGTGAAAACTTCCTGCACATTTTTCCTCGTAAAGTTTTATTTTCTTTATTTAAATATTAATGCCATGCAGCCTACTTCCACTCTACTCCAGCGAGTGAACGAGAAAAGAACAAACGAAAATAATTGAAACAAAAATATTCATATGTAGGAAATTGAAGATAAGAAGAAACGAAACACACACACATGGGGTATATTTTTTGATTCAGTAGAAAGAGGATTTAAGCACAAAAATGTGTCAAAAGAATTAAAATCCAAAATTTTAATGAATTTAATTGGTGAGAAAGTTACCACTATTTTGGTTTATATTAGGGCTGACAAATCAGAGATTTCAAAAAAATAAAAGTATTAATTGCAAAAAAGTAAAAACCCTCCCCTTTTATTTGCTTAGATAACTTTAAGAAAAGTAAATGGGGTTCTCATGGCATAAATCTTACATAGTATACGGCGTTATGTAAGTTATCAGAGCTCTAGAAGTTTTGCCACCCTAGACAAAAATGGAAAATGTCATCCCTCTCTCCAAATCAAAAAATTATGATTGAAAAAGATTAATTGCTCATATAGATACACACCTATACAAATTGAATAATTCTTGTGAACAAAAAATCAGCGTAACAATTATATATATTATTTTAAGTCTTAAAAAATACAAAATAATTCGAAATTAAGAACATAATTGCGTGTTATTTCTTGAAACGAGTAAAATGTAAGAGGAGAAATCGCCCATTTCTTCGAAGAAGAGTCTACTGATGGTGAGGATCCCAAGCGTTTACAGTAACTACACTTGACACTCTATGAGACTAAAATAAAACATCTCTTGGGGTTCTCTATCTACCAAAAACTCTTAATTACTCATGCCCCCTTTTGGATAGCTCACACCGAACATCCTATGGGTGAAAGGAATGTCCACTCCGGGATGGGAGAAAGTTACCAATGAAAGATGTGTACAAATTGCACGATTTAACACCTCCAACTTTTCAAATTTCAACAGAAAAGAAAACTGTCATTAAACATAGAGTACAAAATAAGGAAATAAGGTACGTAAATGAAATACCAAATATTCCCACCTAATAATAATATGTCAGAAGTTATATAAAAATTTTTGTAAGAAAAAAATATTTCTCAAATTCGATCCTTAAAATGTGCCGCCTCGGGCAGGGATCCTGCCCTGAAGTTATAGAATCGGTAGTTACGTAGCATCGTATCAGTATCGGTGAGATTAAACAAAAGGTTGCAATTCAGCGCGTACGATACATGGGAAATCAGTGTTGCCAACTTGGCGAGTTATCTTGAACGTTGGCATGGTAACAAGAGTAAAGCAAAACATTCCTTTTATTTTGTCTACATTGGCGCCAGCCAGCGCATCGCTTGTCATTTATTGCTGATCAGTGTAATCACTATTTTTTATTAAGCAGAATAAAACTAGATTTTGAAGGGAGAGGTTGTGTGGCAATGTCTCTCTCTATTTGAATAGAATTGATTATGATTTCGTTTTATGGTGCATCGGCCACCAATGAATCGATTATATATTTATAAAAATTAGAAAATTGCTTTTTGAAATGTATCGAACGATATGAAATTGTAGTATGTGGTTTTGTGAATTAACGAAAACATTGGAATAACGATTAAAAGCGTGAAGCCGGCTAACGGTAAGAAATACGTTTTACAATTTAAATAGAACATTGATATTTTCACCCTTTTATATCTAGTAACTATATTTTATAAAAAATGGACGAGAAAAAGAAATTGAAGAAAACTAGAGCTGTCATTCGTACAGCAGTAACTAAAATTATGAATAAATTAAAAAATGAGCTTGATTCTCAATCTGTTGATACTTTACATGAACATTTTGATTATTTAAATGAAAATTTAAAAGAATTAAGAGAACTAGATAACAAAATCCAAAATATTATTGAAGTAGAAAAAGAATTTGATGAAGAAATACAATCTGCATTCGACTATAATGAGAAAATTTCTGTGTTGTGTTCTAAAATTAAAATTAAAATTAAGAATCTATCTAAATGTGACCCTAGTGTATCGTCGCAAACAACATTGAATGTTCAAAATGATTCGCTTAACAATTCGACTAATGGAACTTCTGTAAATTCTAACAGAAATGTTAATTCTGTTCGTCTACCCAAACTACAAATCGATAAATATTTCGGTGATCCATGTCTATGGTTAGAATTCTGGAATAAATTCCAAAACTCCATAGACAGAAATGAAACATTAACAAAAGTAGATAAATTTTCGTATTTAAAGTCATTACTAGGAGGAGTTGCCGGTAATGTAGTAAACGGTTTTGCTTTTTATCTGATGATATAATCATGACAATGCTTTAATATTATTAAAGGAAAGATTTGGAAGAGAAGAAATTGTAGTTAACGCGCATATGTCGAAATTACTCAATCTTTATCCTGTAAAGGATATAAATAACGTTATTGGATTAAGGAAGTTATACGATATTTGTAAAATACAAATTAGAAGTTTAGTATCACTTACCGTAACATCTGGAATGTACGGTCATTTACTGCAGTCAATTCTTCTTAAATTACTACCAGAAGATCTGGTCTTAGATTTTAACAGAAAACAATTAGGAAAAAAAGAGGAAAGTACAGTCGAATAATGGAATTGTTGCAATTTTTAAAATTAGAAATTGAATATCGTGAATCCGCCCATCCCCATCTGATAAGCGGCCAGGAGGAAAGGATATATTTTCTTACTCATAAATCTAAACACATACGAACCAGGTATGGCGATCATCAAAACATTTCACGCAATAGACAGAACAAAATTCAAGGTCGCACATCTACATGTGTATGCCACCGGTACATGAAAGAGATCTGCAGCATTGCTTTTTTTGTAATCTAGATCAGAGGTGCGCAAACTAGGGGTCGCGACCCCTCTGGGGGTCGCCAAATTTTTATAAAATGCATTATGCCTGCATACTGCATACCATACAGAGTACATATAAAGAGTGAAACGCCGTCACTTACTGTTTAATTGCAATTTCCTGCTGTTCGCTCTTTCTTTGACCGTAATGCGTAATGAATGTAAAGTGTGAAGACGCAAGTTTTTCACTCCGGTAGATGATGCCCTCTTCGCGGTAATTCGCCAGTTTTACTGAAAAGCGCCTATTTGTCCGACGTATTGATGTTATACGTACTGTGTCGAACAGTGCGCACTGAGCATGCGCACCGTACGAGATGGAGTGGTAATCAAGGTGTGACATAGCCATTTGTCGATAGCTATGACGTGGTGGATCCGCGTAAGTTAGAGGTGTGGGATTATCAGAAGGACGAGACATTTTATAATTCTTAATACAACTTTTATTAAGAATATAACTGAAATTACTTATATATAATGAACAACTTATATTAAGTGAGAATAAACCATAAAGTAAGCCGAATATTTAAGTCAGAACGCACAACTAGATCACTTATCCTAAATATAATTGATTATCTACCCAATCTCGATTTCTATATTATATTATTGTTTAGAAAGTAACCTTCCTACCTTGGTTGAAGACTCATCTATTCTGCTACTTGTAGATAGATAGATGTACTCATATACAATTACTCTTCCTTATAAATATTATTATCGAAGGTGGGCATTTCCTTCTTCCTTGTGAGTAGGCCGTCTAAACACTTAATCCGAACTGTTCCACACTAAGATTTCTTTAAGATTGCCATCCCTCTCACCAAACTTTCTATCCTTTTAAAGTGTATCTTATTTGCATTGCTGCTTTGTTTCTCTTCTTGGTATTGGGTTGGAAAAGTTTTGCCATTAATCGTGGCCGTCAAAGAACGTAGGAGTTATGTTAGAAGAAGAACGCGAGAGATGTCACAATCCCCTCCAAGAAGAAAAACGTGATTTATTTAAGGGTTCTCAATGCCCTACATAAATTACGTGCCTAAATTTTTATTTCTGAATCTCTTCGCTTTCTAAGTTTTATTTAAATTTTAACCTTGAATCCTCATTTTAACTTCTATAATTTCCAATATTTATCTTGACTTTAATTTTCATTATTCATCGTAGAATTAAATTTAATATTCAACTTAATTTTAAATTTAAACTCGTGACAGATACACAATAAATTTTATTCCATTAACTAGGCCAACATTAATAATTGTTGTTTAATAATGGTCTATTTTCTCACTTTTTACATATATACTTAACTCTATATTTAAATATTGATACATTTAAATCTTCTATGTGAATTTTTCCTGGGTGCGCAGACCCAAACTCTGCTTCAGGACAAATATTCCATAGGGAGCTGGGAGTCTGGCTCCACTGCTCCGTGTTGAGGCTACATATCAGCTATGGAACACTACTTTCAGGGTATGTCACCCTGAAATAAAAACTCTCTAAGTTACTTTCTCAAATTTATGTTTACATAATACCAATAAGTTTCACAGTTATATATCATTTGTAAATCACAATAAACTTTCATTTCCATCCCACATCTGATTCCATAAAACTCCCAATGAGCCGCGCAGCGCCGTTAATATTATTGTTAGTGCCCTGACTACGCCGCGTTTCCCTGAACCAGATGCATCATAATACGGAACAATACAACAACATATATATACATACATACATATTATACAATTACAAACATTTTTCAATAAACCATTAAAACAAATAACCAAAGGAATTGTCGCATCTCACGAAGTCATACATCGAAGCAAACAAATGCGCAATTACAATTGTTTTCTCCAAAAGAGAAAAAACTTTTACAAGTCAAAAGTTCAAAAATAAATATACACTCATTGTAGTGTCAACTTTTGCTTGGATTATAACTTTTAAATACCGCCC
>BMAV01007850.1:193989-209566 GCA_019973955.1 Trichonephila inaurata madagascariensis
GGGGGGTACTCTAAATAGCCGTCGAGGCACAAGTCCGCTCGTGAGGTTGGTGGAAGACCCTTGACTCCCACTCTCAGGGTGTTCTCCCTCAAAATTGGGGTGGAACCGAGCTCAATCATACTATCACCTGTATGGTACTCAAGACGACGGACAACGATAAGCGTACATCTAGCCCTATGCCAGGGATGGCGAACCTTTTTGAGACGTGGGTCAAATTTTGTTCATATTCTTTTCAGTACTACCTCCTGGGTCACTAATGCCCATTTGCACCAGAGTTAAGTTTAAAAAATTTTAACAGAGTATTTTTAAAACTAAACATATTTAAATTCAATTGGCTTATAATGGGTAAAAAAGGGTGCTATGGAAGTCTTTTTCTACAAACATAACTAATTAAAGTGCATTTTATCCAAAGAAAGTGCTTTAAATATGGTTTTTTGCTTTGGTTTTCGATTGTTTTTCAACAAACAAAATGTGAACAAAATTATACACTTTATTTGATATTTTGTAAACACTTTTGCTTTATTTCAAATAATGCATACTTTCATATACATTTGTTGTCATTTGCGTAGCTTTGGAACCAGCGGTGTAGCTACCGTCGTATCGATGATACGGACCCCCCCCCCCCCGCAAGCTTCAGGAGCCCCAAAATATGTAAGAAGAGATCATAAAATATTGAGGGCCCACCGAAAAGGGCCTCCAAAGAATTTGGGTACGGGGTCCACTTAGGACTAGCTACGCCAGTGTTTGGAACTGTAATGATCAAACTGAAGGTTATTGGCAGCATTTAAAGTGCATTTGTGTCAATGGGCTTGAAAAATTCAAATAGAATATAAATAGTCCACACAAATTAGAAAATCTTTATAAACCCTCGTAAGCAAACAAGTGGTTGCCTAGCAATCGTAGGTCAGTAAAAAAGCTTGCTTGGGTCAGTGTCTGACCCACGGGTCACAGGTTCGCCATCACTGCCCTATGCTATGATCAATTTCGTGGGCCTGAATCTGAAACAGTCGAGATCAGGTGGCATAAGAAACAACAACAACAAAGCTCACTAATACGTGTAGAAACAACACAATCCGGCTACAAAAGCGTCATTGGCCAGGCAGTATACCAAAAACGTGAGCAAAAGTGTTGAACTGCAAAACTAACACTGTGGTCACGGTAGAATGAAACAGTACTTAGTTTCTCCGAACATGCCTCGCTGGCAGTCACTGTAATAGAATTTACTTCAACGCGAGACCTCAAAAGGGAAATCTACTAATTAATGAATTTTGAAATAAATTTATTTATTCGTAATATTCCAAAAAAAAGTAGTTAATATTATCTTAGTTAATTAACTATTCAATATTTATTTTTTTATATATGGTGCCTCAAAAATCTTCCGATATCACAGAGTAGCAACTTATACTAAACTGGGTAAATGAAGGAAATTTTTTGGAATGAAGTGAAGACCTTTTTATAAAATAATGGTTTTTTTTTCTGTTTAACGAACTATGATCTTTTATGAAAGAAATTAACATCTTATAGTCGGAACAGCTAATTTAATGCACACCTAACGAAATTTGTTATTGACGGTTTTATCCTTATGGTTTCTCTAATTATATTACATTGCTCTTTCTGCTAAAAAAACATTTTATCAATGTTGATCAGCTTAACAAGATTTGGAATCAAATAATTTATTGTTCATTTCTTCGCAAAATTTTGTCGGCAGCTTAAGGCTGTTTTCGGTTAATGTTAAAGAATAGGACCCTAATTAGGAGCATTTTTTCAGATATAAAAGAAATGAAACATTAATATGATACTCTGGCTTCACTATTCTTTAGAGAGAAGTATCTTTTATCAAACTTCCCATTTTTAACCCAGTTGATTCATTTTTTCTGGTATAAAATATGTTTCGCATTTTTAATCCTATCCCGTAATGTTAAATGGGCTTTGCCTTTACGTATTAAAACAAAAAAGAAAGTATTCACGGAATATTTGAAATTTTTTAAAATCACTATATTGTTAACAGAGGTACGAGTTATAATATTGCAAATTTCCATGGAAATTGGGTCATTTTTCTAACTGAAAATGTGCTTCGCGTTTAGTTAGAGCTCTCGTGCTTTTACCGAAGACAGCCTTAACACGCGTTTAAAAACTACATTAACCGTTGAGGAAATTATTGTTTAGCTGTCTATAAAGTGGTCACAACTAAGCCCTTTTCATGTATTTATGCTACAATTGACGCCTATTTTTCACCCAATAACGAATTTAATTTAAAAATATATTATACCAATTAAAAAATTTTTAATGTTTTATTCGATTGCAGTTTTTTGAAATTAAAAAAAACAACATTTTTTTTTAATTCGTCAACAGGATATTGATTTTATCGATGGCTTCAACAGAGTACAGAACGCATAGGGTAGTAAATCGTATTGTTAGTTATCATTCATAGAACAAAACGCTAGAATTAAAAAAAGAAAAAAAAGTTTGGTCTGTGAAACAAAAGTATTTAGAGGCAAAATTGCAAAGTTATGTAATTATTTAGTTGTAATGCTTAGTGTTTAGTTGTGTAATTAGTTATTTAGTTGTAATACTTAATTTTGTTATATAATAGGTTGTTTAGTTGTAATACTTTGTTCTGTTATGTGATAAGTTGTTTTATTTAGTGAGTTGTTTGCTATGTAGCGTTGCTTAATTTAACTAACTAGTTGTCCAGGGGTAACTATTTAGTACTCGCTAAACAGTAACTCCTGGGTGGCAAAATATTTTCTTTAATCAACATTTTGTTTATATATGTATATTTTTGTTTATGTTATGTTTTTAACTGAATGTCTAAAAATAAATTAATTTCTAGTTAATTAGAAATAACTTAATTGCATTTTTTGTTTGTTTATTTTATGACAGTTTCTTACGAAATAACAACATACATAGGAAATACTTTAATTACATAAACTGTTCCCATTTGTCGGGCATGTAAAACAAACAACAACACCTTGTATACAACAACAACACCTTGCCCTCTGCTTGTTAACGCTAATTTTTATGTCATATTTTTCAAGATGAACAATCTACATCAGCGGTCGCCAAACTTTTTGATCTCAAGAACGAGTAAATTCATAATTTAGATCCTGTGGACCACTAACAGGATTTTTTAAGTGTTAAATTATTGTTGTGAATCGAATTATGTTTCAATGAATCTTAAAACATAATTTAACGTGGTGAGTAAGTATATTCCACACATTTTTCTGGGGGCCAGTGAAATGTTCTCTCGGACCACCACTTTGGCGACCCCTGATCTACGTGACACATTTTGGTAAAAGGCTCCTACATTACAAAGGTCTTCATCATTACTGATTTAATATACTCGTGTATATGTAATAATAGGGATGGCCAATAAACCTGTCAAACATTCAAGGTCTAATACTTTTAATGAGGAATCACGAATGAATCTGTCAAAATGTTGGTTTTAATCTTTTAATGCTAAATGAAATTAGACGTGTTTTGAAGTAGGGTATTCGTAATTATGATTTAGATAAAAACATGATACATATATTAGAATTTTAAGCAAATATTAAAATAATATTTTAATTTCATACACTTGTTTTACTAAACGGTTGAAAACTTTTCCCTAAAATGTCATTTTTAAAAGTATTTCTTCTTTTTGTTCTATGTATATAAATTTCTAATAATATTTCCCTTCACTTGAACATATACCGTAAAATCCGGCGTATAACGCGCTTTTTTAACACAAAAAACAAGATCGAAATTTAGGGGTGCGCGTTATACGCCGAGTATAAAAATGAGAGTTTTTTAAAAAAAATAAGTATTAAAACAAATTTAGACTTATATATCGAAATACTGTTTATTTAAAAGAAATAACATACCTTATGAACTTTCATTGTTGGATAACATGAAAAGGCATTCTTTTTTAACCATTTTAAGGCGAATAAATGTACACTGTTTCTTGTTACAATTAATCCATTCAGGGGATTTTCTAGGACCCAGTTCGCAACATTTTCTTCTAGAATAGACCATTTCGTTACTCCTTTACTTAAAGCGCATTTCTTCTTTGACATGTTAATTATTGTCATTTCATTTTCCCCCCACTCCCTTATGAAGCTTTCGCCAATATCGAACATCCTTGCTGCAGCACGATTTCCATTTGCTTTTGCAAATTGAATCACTTTGATCTTGAAACCGGCACTGTGTTTTGCTTCGTTTACCAGGACCCATTTTTACTGCTCGCTGTTTGAATCGTATTCAATATTATTCATAGTATTGAATATACAACAGACAGTAATAAGTCTCAGGCTTGTTCTAATTTATTTCAAAATTAATCGTCTGCCTCGTACATCACATGAAAGGGGAAAAAGGAATCAATGTTTATAGAAAAGCGTGGGAAAAATCCAGCCATGGCGCTGATTCGATCTTCCCCTCCCCTCCCTCCCTTCTTGCGCTTAAGGGTTGCATAGTTCTAGAAGTATACTATTTTTTCAAAAGAGAGTCTGGAATGATTCATCCAATAAATAATGACTTCAAAACATAAGAAATTACACACGTACATTTCAAATTTTTTCGTAAAAAAGGGGGTGCGCGTTATACGGTGAATATACCTAAAAATTAAAAAAATACAGCTTGAAAGTATAGGTGCGCGTTATAAGCCGGTGCACGTTGTACGCCGGATTTTACGGTAATCATATTTTTACCATTCATTTTTTACTAGTTTGTCCTTATATTTAAATTTAGAAAATAGATAATTATCTTTCCACATTTTTTGCTCTCTTGCGGAGGGGATGTGCTGAATTCTTTCTTCAGATACCTTGCATACATTGGCACTCGCTCTTCTATGTTTGAATAAATAAATTATTTGGTCGCTACTCGACCTTTCTTTTGTCAACTCAAATTTTCTCTCGAGAGATTTTAATTCATAATGATCTTAAGACTTCACGTGATAATAAATTTCTAATTTACCCACCTAACTGGAAATAGGCATACCCTTATATCCCTTAAATTAAAAATTCAGCGTTTTTAAATCAGTATGATTGCATATAAGGACCAATCAGAAAAGCTAATACAGGAAATCATATGATTTTAAAAGCTTCCGGTTGCCCAAGACTATAAATAGTTGAGACCTCAGGAGCGAAAGATGAATTTTTTTGTTCTCGTGTCTATTTGTGTTTGTGACGTACTTTTCGTGTTGCTGTTTGTTCGTCAATAAAATATTTATGTTTCACGTCTAAAAGATTCCTCCTTTTCCCGATTGCAACTATCTCTGAAAAGGAATCACTTCAATACCAAAATGTATTAAACCAAATCCGTGTAATGGATTCTATTCGGGCTTTCTACTCATCCTCTTGGTTAAAATACTTTTTGTAACTCTAATTTTCGTTGAAAACTGCTTTCCTTAGAAATGACTTGGTTTTATCTAAATGCGAGCGTCTGTTTAAAGGCTATTCGTTGAGTAGGCGGAATGATGGTTGAAAATTGAGAATAAGAAGAAAGCATAGCGTTAGCGACAGTGGTCGTATTTAGTATTGTTAGTTAAGGACTGAGCAAGTGTTGAAGCAAAAGTGCTCAAGAGATTAAATAAATGCTCTTATTTCTATTATAATTAGATTAATAAAAGTTTGATTGCTCCTCTGATTTAGGGATTTAAGAGCATTCTCAATTAAGATGTTAAGGTGTATTAAGTGAAAAAGGCAATAAAATTGTTTAGACTGAGAAATGACTGAACTTTAATCGACCTCTCACAACAGTGATCGAATGATCACGACATCCTTAATTTTGCACATATTTATACGTGTTTGAGTGATGTGTGTGAGAGTTAATGAGTGAGCGTTTATTAACTTCGCACAATAAAGCAACACCAGGAAAATGTATATATCCGTTTTACCAGTGGCGTGATGTACACCCCCGGTACATCAGCATAGCGGGGGGGCCCAGGGTTGTAGGGGGCCCAAAGCCTGACTGCCACCAAGTACCTACCATTTGTAAAATCCAACTTGGGGGCTCAAAACCTTACTTTGCAGGGGGAAGAGCAAATGTTCTCCGTTACGCCACTGCGTTTTACATATGTATAACGAATCTTGAACTTAACAGCTGCACACGACTAATACTAATCTTGTGGAAGAAATTTAGGTAATCGAAAATATAGTTAAAAATTCAGACTCTAGCTAGACGAAAGTATTTCTAAAACGCTTTCATTTCTCGTCGACTTACTTCATCACGACGGTTCAAAATCGGGGGAATATTCTTCCATGACGAAACTCGTGTCTGGCTTTCCCATCAGTGATGAAAGAAGAATGGAATTCTGTGAAACAAAAACAAAACAACGCCGTAAGAAATCGAAAGTGAGCCTGAGGCTGTAGGATACGCTCCACAATGGGTGGATTAATTTCGCTTTCTTCCTAATGACCCAGATTACAGAGAACTCTTCCGATAACAACGCCTTTCACGGCCGAGGATCACGTGTAACAGGAAAAAAAGAGCACATGGCAGTGTGGCTAATAAAACCAACACACGTTGGGATGCGACTTTGTTTACATAAAACAAGTGGGTTAGTCGGGAATTGTAATGATCTCAAAGTAATGGAATACTTACCAGCCCCATTGGCATTAAAGTTTATTTTAATTAAAAACAATTTTATGAGTGGGTGAAAGAGGAACGATCTAAACGGAATAAGAGAAGAGATGAATAAGAAGAAGCTTGCGTATTATTTCAAAAACAGAAAGAGAAAGTAAGAAATTACTTGCTAAAACTTATGCAGATGCACAAATTGTCAACTGGGATGAGCAAACAGCAAATATGTGTAATTAACTTAGAGCTCTAATAAACTCGAAATTAAAAATAGACTTTTACAGGGTAATATGATTCCATTTCTTCTGGTTGCAGCGATCAACCCTCACGTATTTTAGTTATTTCGTAACAAAAGATATTCATGGTTCCTCTTCTAAATATGAAAAGACAGTCTACTTTTTTATTATTTTCTAATAAATGGGGAAGTGAAACATAATTGAGTTTAGTGTCTTTGAATTTCGCTTAAAGTGTTATCTTGCTGGAGATAATACTTATGAGACACAATGTGAGCGAGATGTAAAAATATTAAAAACAAAAATAATTTATCATTTTGCTGACAAAGAATATGAATTAATATTTTAGTTTCATCCAATTCTACGTTTGTATAATCAGAGCTCGGTATGATACGTTTAAATAATGATAATTAATTTTAGCGACTATAATATGTATATTATATAAAAGTGTAAGAACCGTTCATAATAGGTGATCCAGAATAAAATAGATAAACTAAAATGGCAGAAATGTTTTCAAGCGTGCATATGAATTTTAAATTAAGTTTAAAGTCAGATGAATTTATTTTAGAATGTAGGACATAACTTTTTAGAGATCTTTTAATAATAAATCTTTATGCAAAATTTACATTGTAATATAAACTGTATATATATATATATATGTGTGTGTGTGTGTCGTTTTTTAGAAGTATTAGACATAAAAATATAAAATTTCTTTCTATTAATACATAAAATGAATATTGCTTAAGGATATATATAACATTATCTGAGTCATTTGTCTATAATTCTATTTAATAGAGAATGACGCTTCCCAAAATACCTAGATGATAGCAGAAATTTATTATATAACTGTAATTCATTAAAAAATTTAACTGTATAATTATTTGTCATCTTTTTAAAATTAATATTCAAATTAAATGTTAAATTTCAAAAATCCTCATAGCTATTATTTTTGTAGTTATTAATAAATATGGTGTGTGTGCAAAATTTGATTTTTCTTCAAAATTTTTTAATTATTTCACATAAGTATATGTGCATTAATCGAAAATAAGTTAGTAAAATCTAAAAAAATCACACTTTTTTTAAGGAAGAGTTAAAATATTTCGTGAACAAAAATTAATTAACACTATTTTTGTGTTTCCCCAAGAAAAGTGAAATTGAATTGTATTGATTTTCCTTATTTTCTACAATTGTCTTATAATATTTCTCAAGTATACGATCCCTCAGAAAATTATATTCTTCCATCAGCAAAGCGTTTTCCGTTTTTCATTTAAAAAAGATTTGTTGTACTATTTATAATTTAGTAGTGGCAGACTAGCCAAAAGGACATGGTCGCAAACTAGCAGTAAGCGTTGTTTCTTTCAATTTCCTGATATCACTACATACCGACTTTGCAGAGGGGGGGGCACGTTAAATTCTTCTTCTTCTCTAATGGGGCTGCACATTGGTATTTAAGCCTTTGCAGATCTAGTACATTCCCCAGGAGCTGGTATCACTTTTTAATGCGGCACCATATAGGCCAGAGGTTGCCAAAGTGTTGGTCCGTGGACCACTAGTGGTCCGCGAGGAGATTTCGCTGGCCCCCAGAAAAATGTGGAACTTACTTACTCATCACGAAAATTCGTAGCGAAAATTCAGGATAATAAGTTAAGCATGCATCTAAAAGAAAGCCTCATCAAATTATGGTCCGACGAAACTCTCAAATTTAAATTTTATTTATCCTTATCAAGGTCTTCGTTTTGCCTTTCCATAAAAAGTGAATACCGTTTCTTAGTGAAAAGTGATGAAAATTTTAATATTTAATTTTGCACAACTTATTCATGTGAAAAGGCTCTTTTATCTGTCACAGCCATCGAAACACGGTATCGATCTCACCTTGAAATGTATATGCTATTCTCCTTCTTGCGGTAACAACATTGGATCCAAATATTCATACTCTTATTTCACGTAAGCAGGGGCATCCATCACACTAGGAATGTATAATGCTAAAAGTTCAATATACTTAAACCATTTTTTAATTGTTTGTTTTTACATTGTTTGTGTTTATTTTATTAAGGTTTATTAATAAAACTTTCATAATTTGGTTATAATTAATAGTTTCATTTTATTAACCAGGTACATTTTATGTGTTCTTAGATCACTACTTTTTTTATAAATATATTTAACACTTAAAAATTCCTATTAGTGGTCTGCGAAATTTAAATTGTGAATTTACTGGTCCGTGAGGTCAAAAGGTTTGGAGACCGCTGATACAGGCAATACCCATTACCGCAAGTAATTTTGATGCCCAGTTTCCTCCCCAGAGGGAGACACCTGAGCTCTGGCGATGCAAAACCGTACTTAGGATTTGAATTTCGCCGAGTGCACCCAAGCCAAACAGGCACTCAAGGGATTTTTTTCATGCCATATAATCATACGACATAGTCGTTGCCAATTTTCTGCATCATGAAAATCCACCGACTTGGGCCGGGGTCGAACCCGCAACCTTAGGTGCAGAAGGCCAGCACGTTAAATTTGTCGAGGCACAAGTTCTCAATATGGCGTGATAAGTTAAGAGTACGGTGCCAACTCATATGTCAATTTCGTCATTTGACAAAGGTTAAAAATTACGAGGTCCGTCCCCAATAGTCCCCTTGCTGCTTCAAAGCATGTTGCTAGTAAACAATAGATCGATTTGCAATTAGGCAATATGCATTCTCAACATAGAACTTATTTTGACTCCATATTCACTATTCACTAATTCAATTTTAATCATCCCATTTGCAAATTACAAAACATTTATAAGCAATTTTAATTTAATGAATACTGGTGCTCTTACTCCATTCGTTTTATGCAGTTTACTCAGGTAAAAATTGAGAATGAAAATAGATGTAGTTCTCGGGAATGTTTCCTAAAGTATGCAAAAAAATAATTGAAAAAATACCATAAATGAAAATACAAAGCTTTAAGCACTTCTTTTAAAAAAATGAGGAAATAAATTTTATTATTCATAAACGGTGACAGTACAGGCTGTCGATTCAAATTTATTCTAACTTTTTGCAACATGTTAATTCTTTTTCAAACGCAGCAATCATTGAGAAAAAATAAGCTTTTGGAATATTCAAGTTATATGTAACTTTTTGCTATATATAATTTTAATATTTTTAAACCAGCAAAAAAGTACCCGGATATAAAAATAAACATCTATTTGAAACACCAAATTATGCATGACGGTTCTTAAAATGCATGTAACATGCATGAATGAATACTTGAAAAATATTTGACATTGTTATTAGAGGGTCGACAACACACAAAATGTTCTTACTGAAAAACTTGTATTAAAAGGTTGAATGTATTTATTAAAAATATATAGGATATATATAATCTTTTTTATAAATAGCAGAACAACCGAATTCACATAAACAAGTTCCAAGTACACCAATGCACGATTATTTTTTTTAAAAAAATTAAACAATTAAATATTATAGTTTTTTTTTTTTAATTTAAAAGTTTTTAGGTTGTAAGTTTTGGTAAACACGAAAATTTTCTTAAAAATAAGCTGTATAGAAATTTTTCAAAGAACAATCTCAGCTCTCGAGTGAATGTTAAGGTCGCACTGTTTAGCTACACGAGGGCTTTTGGTGACGGACCTCGTAATTCTGAACCATAGGCAAGTGACAAAGGCGACATCTGAGCTGGCACCCTCTCTTCTTACTACCACACCAACGGGAGGAGGTTTGAGCTCTCGACAGATTTAATGTGCCTCACTCCCCTACACGGCGAGTCTTTAGAGGTACTGGGCTCGAACGCGTGACATGCCAGCCATGATCCGATACCTTGACCACTAGGCTACCGCGGCCCTCAACTCTAGAAGGGATATAATGAGGTTGATTCATGTGGCGTCATAGTCACATGATAGTGAATGCCACGTGATTCTAGCCAATCAATTCAAAAACACATGTGACGTCATAGTCACACGATAAAAACTATCTTGCGTTTCCAACTAATCAGTTCACGCGCTCCGGTGTTGCCAAGTTTTGCTCTTTGCAGAAACTTTCTCTTAAAAAGTGCATATGTATACAAAATGCATTTTATTTAAAAGTATAAGCATAAAATACGACTTTTTTTAATTTAAAAAAAATCTTTTTGAAGAAATTTTTTTCCCCTAACATTTAAACATCTTAACCCAAACATGTAATTTGAAATTGTATCTGAGTTTTACAAATAGAACAAGTATAGTTAGTTAAATGTTTGTCTTGAATTCAACGGAAAACACGTGTTTGTTTTTATCATGTGACTTCATGAATCAAGCCCATTAAGTGTATGTGCTTGCTTGGTTATAAAGATGTTACGAATCAAACTTTTACAATAAAATTTTAAAATGTGAGTTATATATCGAATGATTGAATTCATTTTTCTTACTCCGCATGCAACTATATTATTTAGTGGAAAATTGTTTGATCCGAGAATATGTAGAGATGAAAGCCAATTAAGAAGACATATTTTTCGAGATAAATATGGCAACCTAACAACTTCGTAGAATTTTTAATAATTTGATTAGATTTGAATTATTTTATCGATTTTAAAATACTTGTAAATTACTTGAGTACATAAGTGGGTTGATGAAACAGAATTAAATTTTTGTGAAAGTTTTATTTTCATCTAATAAGAAATATAAAATAAATTAATTATTGTTACGACTTTTTTTTTTAGAATTAAGTTTATTATTGCTGAAACAGACATTTGAAAGAGGTCAGGTACAGCTTATTGATAGCTAGAACAGTAATCATTGGTTGCCAATAAATTACATCAAATTTACACACATACACATGCAAATTTTGCTTTGGAGATTGAAATTAAGAAAAATGCAATACCGTTTTATTGATTAATTTAAGCCTGATAAAGGTTAACTTATTAAAAATTAAATAAAAAAAAAGACCACAAACTTATAATAAAGGAATATAATAGAGCAACATGTATACAAATGGAAAGCAAAACAATATGTAAAGTCAGAATACAATAAGTCCGCTAGAAATTTCTTATTCTTATAGAATCATGAACTAATTTTCAGCAAATAATTTTACTATAGGGAATACTTCATTTCAAACTTTCTCGTTTCTTTCTAATATGAATATAAAAAAAAAGAAACTATACAATGACACGAAATTTGTTATATCGTTAGGTCTAATTCGACATTAGATCTTGATTTAACAGACGAACAGAAGAAAGGATAACAATGTTTTCTCCCTCTATATTTTAATAATATCGACCGTGATATAGAACAGCTGTTATAAGAATAGAAAATAAAGCGATAAAACAACGTACAAACTGTTCGATGAAAATCAGTTTGAACAAGAATTATCGTTGCCATCTCTCAATCAAAATAACGCATTATTTCCATAATTGTTTAACTAAAACAACACTTTCTTTTTAAATAAAAACGGCACGTTCTTTTTAAATAAATAATAAAAAAATATTGCAACACACTTTTGTAGGAATTTAGACACTTTATGAACAATAAAAAAAAAACATAAAAAGAAGTTAAAAAAGGAAGAGAACATATCGGGTACGAGGGTTAAGCATACTGGGTGTTAGGGCAGTCAGTAGGGTAAAAACTTTTTGAAAATCGATTCTGAGTTTTTGATATTTCTAAAATCTCCAAATCTTTACCTTTCCAATGATGTAACATAAAAGCCATTATATGAATTAGAAGTATTTTAAAATGGCTTTTAAAAAATAATCAGCTGCTCCGGCCAGGCCCACTTTGACAGATTAAGTGTAAATATTGACTTTAAATCTGAGAACTTGCAAAGCCTCCCCAACATTTCATTTAATCATACACAATTAACTGTATATTAAATGAAACTTATAGCTGCAATTTTAACTATTAGTTTGCTTACGTAATTTTGGAGCCAAGTTTGTAAAAATGATGAAAATATTTACTTTTAATTTGAAATTTAGTTCCTGGACGAAATTTTTATGAAGTGTAATTAGAAATTTCTCCTTTAGAAATTTTTATTCTTCTAAATACTTAATAAATTGTTTGTGATGATTCTGTTCAAAATGTGCTTTTTGAAAAAAGGATAATTATAAAATTATTTCAATAGCTTAAAAATGAGATTAAGGTAGAAATGAGGTTGCACATATTGCACAACCTATATAGATACTGAACATGCAATAGTTGTTAAAATATTGCATATGTAAAACACCTGGTTTTCATCTAAACAATAGTAAAAGACATTTCACACCATCCATTAAATGAACAGAAATTGAAGGGGAACCAAGTATCTTATCCTTCATTACCGAGCATAATAAATTATAGGATACTTTTTTTTTTTTTTTGATAAGGTAAGATTTTTTTATAAAAACTTCTGTGTTTTAAAATTTATATTTTTAAAAATGTTTAAATGTACTGTATGCAAGCACTCTGTGTTTTTTAAATGCAATTGTGTATAGGTACTGAAGTGACATTTTTGAAAAGTTCTTAAAATATCCAAACAGAAAGCAGATGTAACAAAAAATAACAATTTTCAATAAATTCATAATATTAATGCTCGGTGAACTAACAGTTTGTCTTTGAAAAACTAATTATTATACTTAAAAAAAATTCACTTCTGTATAAATATAAATGTTTAATTGATATGTAATAAAAATTTGAGTATTTATGTTTAATAGTTTCTGAGAAAAAGGCATGAGATGACACATCAAATGTGATGTTTGTTGTCTTTGCGAGAAGTTTGTTACATATATAAAAATACATAAATTTCATGTTTAAAAACATAAAAACAGTTTTATTTTGGCTGTTTTAGAAATTATTTGTCCAGTTTAGAGTAATTTTTGAAGTTTAATAGAAACTGTCTGCAACAACACACAAAACCTAATGATAACTTTACAAAAACCCAGCGAACCAAAATGTCGTATAATTAGGTATTTTCAAATACCATCTCATTCCTACCAAAACCATATTGATACATTTTCACATTATATTTATGTCGCTTTATATTCAAATTTGATATCTGTAAAGCATGAAAGCTACTAATTCTTCAAAAATTGATACAGAATTGAGAATATTGATGTAATGCTAGAAATTATCTCGTTAAAAAAAACTGAAAAATGCTATTCTGGGCAATTTAAGCCTTTTTTTTTTGTTTACTATTTTATGCAAAATAAATTACAAAGATGCTAATGTTTAATAAAATGGGACAAATACATGTTGTAATTCATTATTTTTCTAATGAAGTCACACTTTATAGTAAAAATTCAATATTCTCAAAAATGATGTTTTTAAAACTGAATGCATCTTTTTCTCAGAAAGTAATGTATGTTTCTTCAAGAAATTTTTTTCGTTATGTTACTGATATGTAACTATATATATTCATGTGAGTTTTTTGGGGATTTTCACAAAATATTTGACTTGAGTCCATATATCGTGACAAAAAAGTGTCAATTTTTTTAAAAATTCATAGTGATACTTTTATGTTACATGTTTTTGAGAAAACTAAACAATATATTTTAAATATTTCAATTGTTGCAAATATTAATGTTTATTTATTGTTCAGACAAGTTTTTAAGCTTTAATATTCAAAGGTATTACAATAAATGGTAACTAATTTTAACTCAGATGTGTAATGCTTTTCGTCGTTGCGAGAAGCTTGTTACATGCATAAAAATACACAAATTTCATGTTTAAAAACATAAAAACAGTTTTGTTTTTGACTTTTTTAGAAATCTCTTGTACAGTTTAGAGAAAATTTTGAATTTTGAAACTTTTAGAAATTGTGTTTGCATGTGAACATACAAATCCATATAAAAGCCTTTTACAATGTTGTAAAATCACATATTTCCAAATCATTACTTTTACATATTGATACATGTTTACATTATATTTATGATGCTATAAGGTCAAATATGATATTTGTAATGCATCCAAGTTAAAAATTCTTCACAGATTGCCACATAATTTGTGAAAATTGATGCAAAAAATGCTAAAAAAAATCTCGTTGAACAAAAACTGAAAAATACTATATATGTATTTTCTGAACATTTTAAGACTTTTTTGTTTTCTATTTTATGCTTAAAAAATTAAGAAGATACTAATGTTTAATAAAATAGGGTAAATACATGTTGTAATTCATTATTTTTGTAATGAAGTGCCTTTATACATTAAAAATGCAATTTTCTCAAAATGATTATTTTCTAACCGCGTGTACCCTTTTCAGAGAATCTACTGAATGAAAGTACTTGCAATTTTTATACTGCATATAAATAATATGTAACTATACATAATAAAGCTACTTGTTTGGAGATTTTCTCAAAATATTTTGCTGAAAAGCAGCTATCGTAAAAAAAAAATGACAATTTTCAAAAATTTCAAAGCGATACTTTTACGATAATTTTTTTTGAAAACAGTAAACAATATATTTTAAATATTTTACCATTATTTAAATAAAAAAGCCTAATTAATATACAGACAAAATTTGAAGTTTTTATATTTAACAGTTTCTAAGAAACAGGTTCCTAAAATGGTTCAATTTAAAATTGTCGGTATAGGGGGTACCGACTACCCGATGTCTTTTGTCAAGTGCGAAAAGGATTCACCTATTCAGGTTAGTATACAGCCCGTAACTAATCACAAAACCACTGAAGAATATAGAGAAAGTAAGTTCAAGCCTTTGATGTAGAAATTATTGCTGCAATGCTTTAAATTTACAGTCCATATAAAAAGTGATTATTCAAAGTTTTAAGCATTCTAAAACTGCAATGTATAGTCCATAATAATTGTATAAAAAGAAAAAATATAATTTTGTTCTGTG
>BMAV01007851.1:0-12959 GCA_019973955.1 Trichonephila inaurata madagascariensis
GAATTTAAGTAATCCTTTTTCTTGTACAGGATTTAGATATTCTATCCTTTATTTTCAATAGGTTTTACTCAGTGTTATGGAACAGATGTATTGTGCGTCCGGTCGCGTTTTTCGACGCCAACTTGGGTGGGCGGGGGCATTGTGGGGTTGTCCGCCTCGACGAAGCGGTTCAGTCAAGGCTATCTTGATTCGACTTTCACATTGGGGACTGGAGTCTAGGCAGTATCTTTGATTCTGGAGGCTGCGACAGAAAATCAGCCCAAAACAAGTCACATGATCAAAGGAGGGACGATTTTCCCTCGTTTGACCATCACTTCCATCTTCCTTTAAAAACGTGATATAGTGCTTTATATCAGTGTTCCGCAATTTTTTATCGCCGCGGACCGGTAAACGTTTTTAATTTTACCGCGGCCCGCTGGGGTGAAAAGTTGATTGTTTATATTTTAGACTGTTTTGATTTAATAATTTTAATTCAATTGTATTTAATCGTGGCATTAGAATAAAATATAGCTACACCAAAAATAAATGTAAAGTGATTTATAACAAGGAGTATAAAGTGATTTTCAAAAAAAGTAGCTCAAATCCAAGAAACCATACCACAGCAAATAATTTAATGTTTCTTGTGCAGCCCGGAGTAAAATCCTAGGAGAGCCCACACCCTTGGTAACAAACCGAAAAAAGCGCCAAAACAGATCGAGATGGCGAAAACGACAATGGTGGCATGTGAATATAAGGTGGAAGCGTAATGAAAATATATGTAAACAATACAGAAATTAAACATTTAAGATAGAAACAGCACTCACTTTCTTTTTTTTTTTAAGTGGAGGGTACAGCATAATAACAGATTTTAAAAAATCCTTAAAAGACTCATTGCTAAGCGAATGATCATGTGAGTGTTGCCATATATATTCTGGGAGGTAATGGGCGAACACACCTTTCGTGTGGCTGGTACGATTTCAAAGAAGACTCTTTCGTTTGTATAATCCCATTTGCTCATCACATTTAGGACATTCATAGCTCGAAGCAATCAATCCTTCCTCCATACAATCATTTCTTTCTTAACTTTCGCATCCAACAAAGTAAACAATTCTAAGGTATATTCACTCACACATGCAGCCATACTTCCAGCCCGGTGCCCAACAACAAAATGAAATTCAAAATGCCCACCGATAAAATACGAAAATTCCAGAAATAGTTAGGTTTACCATATCTAGTGTATCAAAGTAGGGTTACCAAGGTGGCACAACTATCGCCAACCAAAATAATTTGCGCCAATGGTGTGGGCTCTCCTAGGACCGAACCGTGGCCCGGTACCATTTGATCCACGGACCGGGGGTAACGGATCACGGCTTTATATTACCACGTGTTTTTATATATGAAATGTAGTGAACATAACATCAGCGATACCATTGGATATAAAGAAAGGTAGAATATTTATATTGTATAACTTTATTCTTGAGTCATTATTGAATTTATTTTTAGTTTTGAAGATAACTGAGTATAACAAACTGATGCATTTATGCCAACATCTCTAGTTATTTGTAAATTAAGATGTGTTATTCTATATGAGAAATTGGTGTTTATATATAGTTTTAATCGATCAAATCCTTATCTTAAAAATATTAAAAGTTTTATTAATAACATAACCTAAAACTCCACACATTTTATAGTAATGCCTCGTTATTGTTATGTACCGAACTGTTTCATCAAATAAGATACATACCCTTTACATTTTCCCAGCTGTCCATCCTATTTGAATGAGATAACATATTGATTAACATTTTTCAGTAAATTGCTAAATATTCTTAATACGGTTAATGTTTTTGAAGAACTTTGCTTTATTAATTCTGTTCATCATGTTATGGCTATTCAATCTTAAGAAAAGTATTTTTTAAATTTGTAATACAGGAAAACGGGCTAATTTGATATCGGGGGTAGTTGCGCCAAGCTGTTGTTTATGTTCGCAAGATGGGCGATAATATTACAATATGGTTCCCGTAATATTTTTTATCGTCTGTCGATGGGTTGCATGGGGATAACGTATATTAGAAATAATTTTAATTCGTTTTTCCGCTGTAACCCTTTACTTTCAGACGATATTAATAAAATTTCTTATTTCTGTTAGAATTTAAACATTTTCAATGAATTTTTCTATTGCTTGGTCTTCTGTTTAATTCTCTTTTTTCAAAATATGGTTTGGTGAAATTGTCAATCGCCGCTTTCCCCAAATTTAGAAAAATCTCGTATTTGGCGCGTTTTTGTCAAAAACGACTTCTCCTTCACTGGAGAACAAATTCAGAAGGGTTACTAGATTTAGCACATTTATCGATTTGACGAGAAAACACTTAGTGCGAGAAGCGGCCGATTCAACAAATCAACCATGGATTTTTTTTAAAATGGTGAGTACTAGAATATTTATTTTTTAAAAAAGAATAAGTTTGTGCTTTTAATTATCGCTATAAATCTTTTTATATTTTCGTTTTAAAATGTGTTTTTACGTTCTTTGTTCGATGAAATTCTTTTAAAGGACTTACAATTCAATTTTTTCATATTGCAAGCTTTCACTACTATGTATTGATATTCTAAATTATTTTTACATACATTATGTAATTATTTTATTCATAATAAAAAAATGCAATTATTACTATGGGTAATAATCCTATAATATTCATTATTTATAATTGTTTCTTTTAGCATTTATAAAAATTATTACATATTTTGTTATTTATTTATAATGAATATTTTTATTTATTTACAATTGTTATTTAATTATAATTATTATCTTATTTATTTATAACTATTCTTATGTTTATTTATAGTTATATATTACGGGGTTCTTTATGCATTATTTTTTTTTTTTTAAAATTTTAGATTATTCTTTTTAATAATTACTATTTAATTATATTATATGATTATTATTTCTAATAACCGTTATAATATCGTACTATATGAATATTATATATAATTACGGTGAAATAATATTTTCAGATTATTATATGCTGCTTATAATACTATTATTACGACATATTACTTTTATTAGATAATTTTATTATTCATTATTTATTGATTGATCTAGTTTACTATCAATCTCTTCCTATATCCTTTTTTAAAACATTTCAATGTATTTCAAAACAATTCTTTTAAATTATTGTACCATTTAAATTACCGCTAGGAGCCATATTGGATTTCAATCCAGCAACAAGCTGTTTGGCGTGATCCTTATCACGCCAAGCGGGACTTCCAATTACCCCGTTATCAATGGTTCAGGAAAAATTTTGCAAGCTGAAAAATAATTGCACTTTTCAGATAAATATGGTTCTATTTCACTGAAAAATTTAATTTCAAATTATTCGGGAAGGTACTTAATATTAAAGTAGATAGTAAGGTTTTTAACGAAGTATTCAACAATTCAAATAAATTAGAGGATATCTCAATAGAAGAGAATAAAATTTTAATGTACATTACGGGTTATGCGTGCATAATATAAAATTCAGATGCTCCGATTGCAATTGTATATTCTTTCAAATAAAGAGATCAATTTCGAAAGTTAATTGCCAGTTATCTGTTTACAAGCACAACAGAAGCATATTTGGAGTTATATGAGTTGTAGAATGTCTCGCATTCGTTTCATTCATTTTGTGTAAAGTGTAACACACCTGCATTTTCGTATTTTTTAAAAAATATTCATTACATTCGGGAATATATACTTAAATAATTATTCAAAAAAGCGCAATGAAGAAATTTTAACAGTGCAGGATAATCGAAAAATATAAGGCCAGTTAGATCAATGTGTTTCTTTTTATATTTCACTGTTTTATTTATTTAAATATTCAATCATCAATTGGTACATTATTTAATGTATATGCACTTCCTTATACTTCATTTTTTTTTTTCAAAAGGTTTTAATGTATTAAAAAAGTTCACATAACTATCTTAAAAAAATAATTCTATTTATTTACATTTTCGTTTAAATAATTTTCATGAAGATTTTAGCATTTGAAGGATGTTAAATGTAAAATACTATTTTTTTAAATTTAAAAAATTTGTTTGATTTTAAATATTTTTTTTCCGAGGTATAAAATTTATTTTTAAGCAACAAAAAAATTGGTTTGAATAATATCATACAAATCCAAATGATTCAAAACTTGAAAGTAATCAGTACATTGTCTCATTAATAATATATATTCTATGAAAAGTTTTTTTTTCCAGATTTACAGGTAAAGTATTCTTTTCTAATGTTTATATTTCCTGACGAATAATCTAGAATCTATTTTAGCTGTATAATTACTGTGGTTTATCTAAAACTGTATCATTTCTATATTTGTATATATTTTTACATGAATTGCATTCTTTATTTTTATACATTTTGGCATATAAAAAAAAAACATCTGGCTAGGGAGTCATTTGGATTTTTTTTGTTTTGTTTATTTAGCTGCTGTATAATATAAAAGGAGTCCTTTTTTACCGTTCATCATTTACTTGTAATATTTAAAGTGAAAAACATGTTAGTGGGTAAAGTGCATTTACGACACTGCTTTTTTGTACAAATTTCCCAAAAAAGGGGAAAGCAACGCATCGGTTGCGTGTAAAATTATGTGGCGGTATTTGGAAAATATTGTAAATGTTTGTACTTGTCGAGATGGTTTTGCAAATTTCGTTCCGGGGATCTGAGCCCCCAAAAGTGATCGTCGGACTACCATCTAAGATCGATAATGATGTTGCGATCCATGTTGGGAAATAATCCATTTTTTAAAGTTAAAGAAATTGCAGAAGAGTTTGGCATTCATCATACAATTGCTGCAGATTACATTAAATCTTTTGGGGTTTTTGTGTTAAAGCAAAGTGTTTGGGTTCCACATGAATTAACGGAAGAATTTTCTGAGCGTGTAAGAATTTTGTTCATCACATCTGATTAGACACAATGTGGAGCCGTTTTGGACCAGCTGATTACTGGAGGTGAAAAGTAATTCTTTCGAGAATACTAAGAAAAACCCTTTACTGCAAACCAGGAACATCATCAACAACAGTTCAAAAACCAAGTATCCTTCATTGAAAAGTACTCTTTGTTTGTGGTGGGACAGGAAAGGTATAGTGCAGTGTTTCTCAAACTTTCAATACTGGCGCCCCCCTTTTCAATCTGAAATTTTTATCGCGCCCCCTTATACATTAATAAACTACTGAATGCAATAATGTGCCCTTTGACGCTAAAGCTACAATACACGATCTTGATTATAAGCCGTACAAATTAATAACATAAGTATTACATTTTGTATATGTTATTTTTTATTTTTGCTTAAAGTAAGTAATAGGATAAAGTATTATGTTATTTTTTTTCTTTTCTCCGATTTTTAAACAGTGGAATATATTGCAAAATGCGGTGGCTGCTTAGAAGACAAAATATAGATATCAGCTAAATATAGAAAAGAACTCAGAGGGTCAATTTCTAGAAACTTTTAATACCAAGACATAAGCCCATAAGAGTCGCTAATACTTGTATACTTGTTTCTTAATTCAGTATTAATAAGATAAGTATTAAATTTTTTATATGTTACTCTTAAGTAATGCCTGGTAGAATTATACTGTTCGCTTTCGCGCTTGCACTGCACTGATTCACACATATTTTAAATTAAATATAAAATAGATTACACCACACATTAAATGGCTAGGACAGCTAAGATAAAAAGGAATTTTATTAGAGCGTTTTGCTCCTTGCGCTCTTACTCTCTCGACGTTTACACATACACTGCACTACACACACTATAGCGCCCTCTCGCGACAAATATTCACTTGTTGCTATGAGCTCAAAAGTTATTTGTTCAACACCAGACATTCACCCCCGTGTTGAATAACACATTCAACAATTTTTCAAATAACACAATATACACAAAACCAATGTTACACACACAATACAAAAGCCCAATAATACACAATACAGAAAAACTAATACACAACACAGGAGAAAACACTAATACTCAATAAAAAGTAGTATTGTTCAATAAACGAAAGGTAAAGTACTCAAACACACAAAATTGAATTGAAGAAAAAATACACGTTGCAGAAATTTTCACATACATTATTCACTTGGAAAGATAAAATACAAAGAGTTTAGTTATTGGACGTTTAAAAATTCCATTTTAGTTTTCACTAACACTACTCTAATTTTATTATCTTTACCATGATAAACTTCAAATTCTACCAAGAGGCCAATTACAAACGGGTAAATTATCTTCTTTTCAAATTACCATATCATGTATTTCTACTACATTATTCTTTTCAAAATACCATTTATTTCTATTATTCTGCTTGATGTACTCAAATAATTATTTACGACCAACGTTTCCAAATCTGTTGCACAATTTTTGTTTGTTTTGCCACACTTTTAACCTGTTATCAGCGAACCTCCCGGTTTCCAACCAACTAGGGAATGATCGAAGGGGTCAAGTGTCAATATCCCCACTCAACACATTCTTCACACAAAAATTACACAAATTACTCTCATAATTATTAATAATTTCTCTGCATAACAACTCTAATTATATGCCAACAGCATTGGTTGTGTTGTCTGAAAATACATGCTTTGATCTTTCTCATCTACTAAAATATCGCTTTAAAGCTACAAATGAAAGCTTTACTAGATAAATCCAACTATTACTAGGTGACACGCCTTTGTCACCATGCACACGAAATGCACATAGACTTTTATTTAGAGACTCCATTTTCTTAAATTGGGATACTTAATCCAGAGATTCCACAAAAATCTATTTCCACTTTGCTTAAGGGAAAACTCTGAAGAATTCTCTCGGCAGGCAATTGACCCGTGAATTTTGTGAACAAAGTAACGGGTTTTGCCTTAAAAACACTATATTAACAAAAAACACATAAGTAAATACAAATCAGCACATTCACATAAAAGAAATATCACTAAGGAGTTTATCTTAAAATGTTGAATAATAAGGGAAAATATTGTTTACATACAAAGAAATGCACATGGGAAAATTCTCCAAATCTAATTAAGAAGTAGTAGTTTAGAAAGATACTTAACTTTTCCTCACTCTTTACATTAATGCTTAGTACACAAATTGAAGAAACCAAATTTACTATAAGAATAATAAACTTCACAATAGCTTTACTGAATTAATTCTAAGAGTACATATATAAACTTACTAAATACGTATATAAGCATCATAATAGACATTGATTTCTTAGCAAATTATGAAAAACTCACTTAAATGAATGTTAAGGTCAACATATATGCATACACAACGTTAATAAAAACATATAATAATAAGGATACATTCTATGTATTACATCCCAAGTCAATGCACAAGGATTGTCACTTTATCTCCTGGACTCCTCAAGTGATGTGTTCGCTTGGAGTGGGGGAGTCAAACGTCCATTTCGCTCCTGTATCAACTGGTAGTTGCAAAGAAGGGGGGCATTCGGCGCTGTTTCTCTCCTTTAGTTTTCTCCATGTACTCTTAAGAGCTCCGGTCATTTTTGAGAACGGATCCGATTTCACC
This sequence comes from Trichonephila inaurata madagascariensis, assembly GCA_019973955.1. Lineage (NCBI taxonomy): Eukaryota > Metazoa > Arthropoda > Arachnida > Araneae > Nephilidae > Trichonephila > Trichonephila inaurata. Next base: position 7,521 of record BMAV01007851.1, read on the forward strand.
TCTTAACGTTTCACCAGCTGGCGTCCACCGAAGGGGAAAGGGGGTCTCCCTCTTGCAAATTTTCTCTTCATCTCTTCCGTCCCACAACGCGGGGGTCACGGCTTTTCTCTCATACCACAAATCACCATGAATAGGCACCTTCGGTTTGGCTAGCCGTTTAAAAACACTATTTTGAAGTTTTGGAGTCTATGCCACTCATTCTAGACTTAATCCAGCACCGCACTGTCGTTGGATAAAAGGCAGTTTCCGAGTAGGTTTTTCTATTTCTCGCTGAACTTGCGAATATTTACGCCAATGATGTTGCACAAATATAACGTTGCTTGATGCTTTTAAATTCGGGCTAAAACACACTTTCTGTTTTACTTCTTCAATTTCATCATCTAAGTTCACTGGCTCTGCTTTACTAAGTACCACTGGATTAGTATCTTCTTTAGCTGTCTCCTTTGCTCCATCGACTGATGTTTCTTCATACATCTCGTTGGCAAATTAGCAGTACTCTAGGTAAACCCTTTTCTTCCGTAACGGTGACGGGTTGTGCTACCGCATCACTGGACCCACTAAGCATTTTTGGCTCGTTCGCTTTCAAGAGGGGAAGAACTTTCTCGGTTGTTTGAGGAAGTAACTCCATGTCTTCATCTGACTTTTCCGATCCCATTTTTCGTCTTTCAACACCTTTCTTTCATGTGCACAGCGTCAAACACTATTTGCTCTTTCGTTTGTAGGGAGATTCGTTTTATTATCACTTGTGGTGAGGAAAATAGAGAGCACTGGGTCATTCGTTGAGATAAAAGGTTTTACCTTCTCAATTATTCCCTCATCTAAATAATTCCTGAAAACCTTACAATACTCAAGAATACAACACCTTATCACTTTGCATTTTTCTCATAGGACTTCGAGTCGTCTTTTCTCTAAATTAAAATTATCACTCAACTCATCACTATCTCTTTTTCCACGGGAGTTCTACCTCATATCTATCATTTTAAAATGTACTCTCTGCTTAAGCTTGTTTCTAAGCTAACGTCCTCCTCACTATTATAATTCTCGTTTTGACACCAATCGATTTTTAACTCTAAAAGACTTTAATGTTGTATTTAAATCACTATCTCCCTGAGTAATCCACAGTGAATCTTACTATCCCTCACCTCATCTCCTTCACTTCCGCTAACTACATATCCAAACACAGTATTTTTTGTAAAGTAGTCCGAGAATCTCCACAATATATTTGGCCTGGTCTCAGTAATTCGTAAAATATTTTCCGCGCCTAACAACACATCAATTTCACCTAGGAATATTAAATTTATAATCCGCTAGTTTAATTTCGCTTGGTTTTATTTAATGAAACATTTATTATTTGAGATGGGTTAAATCGGGGTATCTTTTTTACAACTAATAGAGATTTAGCTCTTTTTTGAAACTTAAATCGTATTTATATGGGAGGTCGTAATAATCTCATTTTATTCTCATTGTTGACTCATTTAAACACGATACCAACAAATTAATTTTCTCATTTTTAATTGTAATCTATCCACTTTTAATGTTTTGTAATGAAATTTGGGTTGACTCCACAGTCTAAAAGCGCTCTTACCTCGCATGTAAAGATGCCAAATCTATCTCTAAGGAAACACTGAACACTACTCAGAGTAAAACTTTGTTTTCGTTTTATTTCTTAAGAAACTCGTTGCTACGAACGACTTGTTTTCTCTTCACTCCCAGTTTGGGGAAGAACGACGCAATTTGACCTTTCGGTCCCCGAACGCTCCTGCGGGGGTTGAGAATGGAATTCTCAACTATTTGAGGAGGCGACGGGGGATCCTATTTTCGGTTTGGAAAAGTGAATAAGACGGTTATGTGGCTTCTGACAAAAGCAGTTCTTCACTTTTGCAGCTTTGACCTTACAGTTAGGTGAAAAGCATTTGAAACACAAACCGTTAGCTTTTACGAGGAAATCCACTCTTTCTCTGACGCTGAGAGATTTAAATTTTGGGCACGAATACAGCGGATGGAATTCTTTTGATTTGCAGCAAAACATTTCACATTTACTGGCGAAGACAGATTTACGCTTGAAATATTTTTTGCTCCACGATGATTATGAACCTCATTACGTTGAAGCTTTAGGAAATAAATTCTGTTCTCTAAATTTCCTTGGACGATATAAAACTATCACACTCGCGAGCTAGCTGTTGCGGCTTAAACCACGGTATTTATTTCACCCTGCTTAACGCCAATATGCGCATTTAATTCTCGGTCATGTCTCTATTATCTTATCTGATATAATTAATTCGCAAACTGAATTGAAATCATTGACCTCCCGTAATTGCTTATTAGTAATTAAAATTCGCACTTAATCTAGAAGCAGGTGAACATAACTCTCGCTAGGTAATTTAACATGAGCCTTTTTAAGAATTGATTTAAACATTCATATGTAGGGGTCGGTTGAAATTCTTTTAACACAATTGTCTTCAATTTATTATAGTCATAACTCTTCTTCTCGAAGATAAATCATTAAGTTATTTGCCTTCTCTCCTAGAATATTCAAAAGAATTTCAGGTTTTAATTTCTCACTAACATTTTAGTTTTACAAGAAGGCCTTTTTCTATTGATAGAAAAAATAAATTAAAGGACTCTGCTCTTTGGGGTACCGGGATTGTTAGTGTTTTAATGCTGTGAAGTAAGTTTTCAATGTTACACTCAGTTTGTAGTGAGTGATTTTCATTTTGCAAAGGTACTTTTTCTGCCCGATTGATTACGTAATTTTTCTATTTCCAACTCAGCCTTCTCTAACTGCTTGACAGTTTAATTTTTCAATTTCTAGTCTATTTTTCGTTTTCATTTTCTTCTATCATTTATCTCTTCAATACACAATCAACAATACCCTGATACGTTTCTTTATCATTTTATAAATCTCACTTTCCTGTATTAATTCTCTTAAATCTAGAACTTTTAGCATTGTCTGGGACAACTAACTTCAACTCTTCTGCAATAGACCGCAATTCATCCTTTTAAATTTTCCTATACTCGTTTTCACAAAGTAAGGTTATCTCAATCACCAATAAAACAAATAAATCACAATTTAATTATCCCAACCACAAATTAAAGTTATCTCTACCACAAATGAAACACATATAAATCACAATAATTATCTCAAAACACAAATTAAGGTTTTCAACAAAAATGAACCATAAAATCGCTCAACAATTATCTCAAACACAAATCAAAGTTAACTCAACCACAAATTAAACACTTATGAATCACAATTAATTATCTCAAAACACAATCAAAGTTAACTCTATCACAAATGAAACAAATAAATCACAAAATAATTATCTAAACCACAATTTAGTGTTAACTCAACCACAAATTGGACACCTATAATCACAAAATAACTATCTCAATCTCAAATTAAGGTTATTTCAACCACTTATAAACCACAAAATAGTACATTCTCAAAAACACAATCAAAAGTTGCTCTATCACAAATGAAACACATATCATCGTCTCAATTATAAGATATAGTCTGTTAATTATCCTCCAAAACACAATCAAAGTTATCTCTATCACAAATGAAACAAATAGATCACATTTTAATTATCTAAACCACAAATTAGTGTTAACTCAACCACAAATTAAACACTTATGAATCACAATTAATTATCTCAAAACACAATCAAAGTTATCTCTATCACAAATGAAACAAATAAATCACAAAATAATTATCTAAACCCAAAATTAGTGTTAACTAAACCCCACAAATTGGACACCTATAAATCACAAAATAACTATCTCAATCTCAAAAAAAAGTTATTTAACCACTCTTATAAACCACAAAATAATTATTCTAAAACACAAAAAAAAAAAATTGAAGACGACCTCTCACCAAGTGACAATACCAATTTTCTTTCCTCAAAATCAAAAAAGGACGTTTCATTTGTGCTTGTTCCCTAATAAAATTCCTTTTTAGCCCCCGGCTCGACGGACCATTTCGCTTTCCCCCGCCCCCTGATTATACACATTTTTTTTAAATTAAAAATAAAATAGATTACACCACACTTTAAAAGGCTAGGACAAAGAAAAAAAGGAATTTTATTAGAGCGTTCTCCATACGCTCTTACTCTCTCGACGTTTACACATACACTCACTACACACACTAGCGCCCTCTCGTGACAAATATTCCTTGTTGTTTTGGGCGGCTCAAAATTATTTGTTCAACACCGAACATATATTTTTAAGTAATAGGTTAATTATTTTTTTTTCTCCCCTTTTTTTTTAAGGGGGGGAAACAGTTGAGAAATTATTTAAAAAAAGATTTATTTCCTTCAAGATCCATTTCAAAAAGTAAAAAAGTATTTATAAAAAAACCCTAATCTATGTTGCTCTTTGTCATATCCTTACATCTGGCATCCCCCGGAACGTACATGTAAATTAAGAAACCTAACAGACGTCTGCAAAAAACATGAAAAAAATGCTGTCCGTACAATTCTATCGTCGCCAATCGATTGCTACCAATCTCTCTTTAATGTACATTTCATTTCCCCGTTTTTAATTCACGGTATTAAGTATTTACGGCGTGTTAAAAAAAATCATAGACATATTTTTAAATCACAGCGAGCATTCGACGATAATAAACTCAACAAGTAAAAAGACGAGGGCAAATTGATGCAAGTTACGAAAGGGTTGGGGTCCCTTTCAAAAAACTTCAGGGGCTCTCAACTGCCGAAAAAAAAGATCATAGATTTCACATCCCGTGATGAAATTAAAAAGGGAATTTTTTTTTAAAAAATCACTCTTTGTTCGGATGAGGTGGATGCTTTTTTCTCTCGCAAAAAACATTTTTGTATACTTTAAAGATTTTAACAGCCCACTTTTTGAATGGTTTTCTCGTGGCTACTTTGAAAACAAAATAAGATCGAGCTAAATATCAAAAAAAAACTCTGAATGTCAATTTCTAATTTTTTTGCCTTCCTTTGAAAAAATTTTTCTCTGGAAAATAACCCATGGAAGTCACATTTATTAAACTTTTCAAAATGGCGGTACCCCTCTTAACACGGTTTATTTTTTTAAAAAATGATAAAATTTTTATTCTTGATATAATAAATTGTAAGGGGAAATAAAACCAATGATGACAAGCCCAAAATTAAAATGATTTATTAAAATGAATACTTATATTATAACGGTTTTGAATGAACTGTAATTTTAAACCTCACAAATTAGCATTTAGAATAAATGTTAAATAATAAAAAAAATATAAAAATTTTAATGAATAACAATTGTGTTATTTTTAATATTTAATGGGGAAAACCCGGGGGTCCTTGTGCCCCGATACAACGTTAATGGTCGCGGAGGTGCACCCCCTTTTTTTTCATAATTATTTTCAATATACAAGATAAAAAATCACAATTTCATGAATATTTTTTCGGAAAAATATTATTTCAAGGAAAATTT
>BMAV01007852.1:0-39443 GCA_019973955.1 Trichonephila inaurata madagascariensis
AAAAACATTTTAATTTTTAAATATGGTTTAAAAAAGATACAAAAGATTAATGTTTCAATCTATTTGAAAGCATTCAAGTTTTTATGGACAGCGTTTACTTTCATTACACATGCCTTTTTTTAAAATTACCTTTACTAAAAATAAGATATATTTAATCATATAAAAGGAAAACAAATACAGTAGACCTTAAAATAACCAAATAATACGTAATTTCTAGAATGACTAAGTTAAATTTTATCAGCTGATAAAGCGGGCCACTTATTAATTTTTCTAGAAAAAGACAAAAATAAATTATGTAACTAGCACAAAATCCTATTTTTGTCAAATAAGAGAGTGAAATTTATTTCCTTTGGGGTGAATAAAATTTGAATTTTTATGTTTTGTTTTCGGATTAATATGATTTAGTTTATAAAAATATGCGATATGTTTAAAAAAATAAAATGTACAACCTCTTGTAATTTTATTTTTTCAAAAATGGGATTTTGTTTTCTTCATACTTTTCATGGAATTAATCAACCTATTGTCACAGATCTTGTTACTATGCGTGGAATAAATTAAAGGACAAAAACTTATCTTACAGATGTTTTTACAATTGGGACTTGATGTTTTCTTCTAAAGTATTTTCCAATTTTTTTTTTATCTGAAACTTATTTAATACTGTATTGCTTCTAAAAAATATTTAACATAATATTTAGATTGAATTACCTGTAAAAAATGAATATAATTTTAAAAATATCAGACTGGTTTCTCAATTATTTTGTTTATTTATGAAAGCGCTTAGCTACTTTCGAACTCGAGAAATTAACATAAACTTCGTGAAAAATATTGAAAATTCATGTGGAATCCAAATAAATCATAAACTATTTGTATAATTGTGTAAACGTCGTCTTTCTCTTGCAAACAATTTACTATTTTAAATGTAACATTTATTAATATTACCTCTTTAAAAATCTTTGAATTACTATGGGTTTTTTTTCCTTTTTTTTATGTACATTTTTAAATACATTTCTCTGTGTTTTTATTTATCATTCCTCAAATCTCCAATATAATTATAAATACATAGTTCATGATAATTGAGATGAAATAGAGCTATTTCAGTCTGTTTTTCTCACGCATCGTCTTAAAATAGCATGTGTAAGCAATATATATATATTTGATTATCTAATTTTGCCTAATTTTGACTAATTGGTTTTTTTACTATTATTACTCTATAAAAAATTTTCTAAATATTATTTAAGTAATCAGTTTATTGTTTTAGTTATTATCTTATTAGACTAAACAAAATGTACATCTAATATAGTAAAATTATATATACAACCATCAAAAAAGTGTAAGGTACTTTGACTCAATTATTATTTCTTTGAGTAAATCTTTAAAACCTTAATTAAAATATTGTTTTATTATAGCTTTCTTTGTAAGAAATTATAAGTTTAATTGCTTGGGTTCAGAACTAAAAAAAAATCAAATTTTTTTGTTTAATAATGCAAGTATGTTAAAGGTAAGAAAAGTACCTTAAAATCCGACGTATAACGCGCACCGCCGTATAACACGCACCTATGCTTTTAAACTGCAATTTTTAATTTTTAGGTATTTTCGCCGTATGACGCACAATCTCTTTTTTACTGAAATATACGTACGCAGTGCTCTTATATTTTGAAGTAATTTATTCGAGGTATTATTCCAAGCTTTATAGAGAGAGAAAAACATAGTAGACTTAGCAATGTCATTTCTTATAAATAAGCAGCATTTCGCTATTCATAGTTGAATTTTTTATATGCTTAACTATTTTTTTATTTTTAAATCTCTGGTTCTTAAACCCGGCTTATAACGCGCAATCGTAAGTTTTAATCTCATTTTTTTTGTGTTAAAAGTGCGCATAATACACCGGATTTTACGGTATTTAATCCCGAGTCCTGTACAGTACCAAATATTTGAAAAAAAGATCAGAATATCAACAATGAATGACAACGTTACGATGTAACGAGATGCTAATGCAAGTTACGCAAACATAAAATAAGCATAGTATAAATGCCCATACACGGTGTTGTGTTGAAACTGGAAGAGTGAATTGAGTGAATATTGCAATTTGAAGCTACACGATGGATATTGGTGACAGACTTCATAATTTTGAACGACGGTCAGATAACGAGGACTGCAGGTGAGGCCCTTATGTCCAAACTTGTTTCCTTGTCCAATGTGGGGACTTTTGAGATTTGATAGATTTCATGTGTGCATGAACGCCTTATAAATTTAGTAGTTCTAGGATCTCAACCACGACTCAATAATATACTGTCCCCGAGTTAGTGATCTATAGTGGCCATGATCAATCAGCTACCACGGATACTACAGAGTATGAAGTATTAATTTTTGTGCCATTGATTTTAATAAAATCTTATTCAAAATGAAAAGATATAGCTGTCAGTGTTATAAGTATATAAGAGACTATAAATAAGTATAAATAAGTATATAAAGTAAATGTAAGTAGGTATATAAAGTAAGTATAAGCAAGTACATAAATAAAGTATAAGTATTAGTAAATGTATAAAAAGTAAATATAAGTATTAGTAAGTATTAATAAGTATATAAAGTAAGTATAAGTATTAGTAAACATTAATAAGTATATAAAGTAAGTATAAGTAAGTATATAATTAAGCATATAAGTAAGTATATAATTAAGCATATAAGTAAGTATTAGTAAGTATATTATAAGTATACCAGTAAGTATTAATAAGTATATAATAAGTGTAAATATTGGTAAATATTAAAAAGTATATAACGAAAGTATAAGTATTAGTAAGTATATTATAAGTATAAGTATTAGTAAGTATATTATAAGTATAAGTATTAGCAAGTGTTAAAAAGTATATAACGCAAGCATAAATATTAGTAAGTATTAATAAGTATATAAAGTAAGTATAAGTAAGCATATAAATTAAGTATAAGTAAGGATTAGTAAGCATATTATAAGTACCAGTAAGTATTAATAGGTATATTATAAGTATAAGTATTAGTAAGTATTAATAAGTATATTATAAGTAAGTATTAGTAAATATATTAAAAGTAAGTATTAGTAAGTGTATTATAAGTAAGTAAGTATTAGTAAGTATATTATAAGTATATTCTAAGTATAAGTAAATTTATTATAAGTAAGTATTTGTAAGAATATTGTGAGCATAAGTATGTATTAATAAGAATATTATAAACATAATTAAGTATTAGTAAGTATATTTTAAGTATAATTAAGTAAGTATTAATAAGTTTTAGATAGTACTTTATTAATAAATGAAAACTGAAAAAATATTACCATTCACAATAATGAAAAGTACCCCAAAAATAACCTATATGATGTTATTTAACGTTAAAACAAAAAGTTTTTTTATATGTCTATATTACAGTGTAAGTACCAATTGAGAACATTAATTTATCATTTCCTCAAAATAAATGCTCTCAGAAGAAAGTAACCTATCAATTTACTTATTAAGTATTACCGCGGAAATTGTATGGAATCACTCCTTAATATACTCATATAATAGCAATAAATATAAAATAATTTCAAATTTTATTACACTTATGAGCTTGCTGTCTTAGTCTCTGATTTTCAAACTAAGTTCTAATTTAGATTCCAGATTGATCTTGTTTTCATGAAATCACCTCAAATTAAATATCTGTAGATTATCTCTCTATATAAAAATGTATGTTTGTATGTATGACGTCGCATCACTCCATCATCGTTCAACCGATCACTATGAAAATTGGCGTGCATGTGTATTTTTTCGTGGATAAGGTTTTGTTGCAGCTCCCCACTAGGTGGCGCTGCAGCATATCAACTTCAGCACCGTTCAATCAATCGCCAAGCTGCCAACAAGGTCGCCATAAATGATGCCAATTTGGCTCTATTACCAACATTTTGCTATGTTTCCATTGAATCGCCATTATAATGTAAGGAACGGTGTTGCTTGTGTATCTTACAATTTTAACATAAAATAAATCTAACAAAAATTAATATTAACGTATTACACATCCCAGATATAAATTTTTTACACTATTTTAAGCTTTCATTACACAAAATTTGTAACAATGTGTTACTTTTGCTGAGCAGAAATCAACATAGGAAGGTATTTCCAAAAATTCACCTACAAGAGAGTTACAGGACATTATAAATAAAAATTTTTTTTTATTTTTTTTATCAGCTATTAGATCTACAGACTTAAATTTTAACAAATATAATTTTTTTTGTTCAGCTGAGATATGCAAAAAGATTCTTTTTTGTTTAATTTGCAATTCAAGTAAAATTAACGCATTAAAAACTTATTTATGCTTCAATATGTATTGTTCAATTCGTCAATTTACCAGTGCGAAAAACGGGTTTTCCAGCTAGTATTATTATAATTTAGTTACATAATTATAATACAGTATTTCGTTAGTATGAACATTAACCCTTTATCGACCGACGGTACTTATAAGTACCATTCACTTTTAAATTACATAAAATAATCATTTTTACGAATATTCTGATGATACTTAGCAGGAATATTCTCTTCCAAGGTATATGGCAGCACGGGTTCTATGATGAGTATTTTAGCGGGGAAGGCAAATAGTTTCATAGCAGTAATTGCGTTTTCAGTGGATTGCGAACATTATCATTTCTGTCCCAGAAAAACAGTTAATGTCAAAATTTAAGTTTCTTATTTTTTTTGTATGTTAATGAAGACCTTATAAAACGATTTGACTATTTATTTTAAGTGAAGAGGCATATAATTAATTTTACAGTTGAATATGTTTAATTAACTAATTAGCTCTAACGGATGAAATTCCCCAAAGTTGAGTATTTTGTTTACTTAAATCCCTTAATTTTCAACGTAGTGATCCAAAATAAAATATTGCATGAAAAAAACTGCAGTAAATCGTAATGCGGTCGATAAAGGGTTAATGTGTTTTAGTTTGTAAGTATTAACAAAATAAATAAAAAGATATACCATCTGATTAAATTTTTATTAAGCAAGTATGTGCTCGTATCTTTCACAAACATTTCTCGTCAAAGCGAATAATAACTAATCACGTTTATTGATACTAAAAAGAGCAGTTTCTATTCCTTAAACTACCCAAACGTTTCTCTAAATTTGTTTGTCTCCTTTCAGATTACTGTCTTTTGTTGCAGAAGTTAAGTAGGCATGCTGGATTCATTGAAGCGCTTCAAGCACTTTAGTTGACTGTGTCGCTAGAAATGAATCTCATCCCCAGGATGTAACACTTGCTACAATAGCTAAGCTGATCCAAACTTCATTAGTGTATTGTCGTTACGTTGTAATGATGTAATCGATTCGTCGTAATTGTAAAATCGATTGCTCCGGCTTGAAATAAGCGTGTGAGGCGATTTTGTGTATCATATTGTGAAAATGGAGGAATGAATTGCAAATGTTAATAAGATTCCGAGTTGTTTCAGGCTAAATTAGGTAATGAAGCTAAACAAGTCTTTTTTTATCCTAAACTTTGAAAGCGAATTATTATCTTCAATGTTTAATATGTTTGAAAAATATTGCAATATCGATCCTATGGGAAATATCTTAATCGAATGATTATATTTATAAACGTAGTTCTTATGTGAGTAACACCGTTATAAAAACGTGTTTTTTAAACAGGGTTTTTTGCGTAACATAATTTTTTCATACCTTAAGGTATCCGTCTACGTTCGGAACCGTGATTTTAAAAAAGTGCATAAATGGATAATTTTCATGATATTTAGTGTCACTTAGATTAAAATACATGTATAAAGTTGTTTTAAGGATATTTTGGCAAAAGAAATTATTTAAATACAATATTTCGGCAAAAAATTAACTTAGAATAACCTTTTTTCAAAATGTCCTAATTTTGTGAAAAATGATTCTATTATAAAAATATTTTGCCTGTATATAGCACAAAGCTCTGTAAAGAGGTTCAACTAGGACTTTTGAAAAATTCATATTATTTTTAGAGTTACAACCATTTGAAATAATTATCGGCGTTTTTTTCTTAAAATTTCTCCCCTCTGTTGTGTCGTAAAACATGGATAAATCCACTTCTAAGTTATGTATTTCAAAAATTCTAGTTGAACCTCTGTAGAGACGTCTGAGCTATATACAGGCAAAATATTATTGTAATAGAAGCGTTTTTCACAAAAGGGAAATATTTTGAAAATGGGTCATTCTATGTCCATTTTTATTCAAAATATTTTACTTAAATAATTTTTCATTGAAATACTATTCTTAAAACAATTTTATATACATTTTCTAATCTCAGTGACACTAAATATCATAAACATTATCCATTTATACGCTTTTGCAAAATCACGGTTCCGAACGTAGTCGGATACCTTAAGTCAGTGCTTCTCAAACTTTCAATACTTGCTACCCAATTTCCAATCATTATTTTCATCGCCCACCGTTTATATTAACAATGCATTGAATGCAATAATAATGTACTTTGATGCTGAAGCTATAGTACGACCTTAATTACAAAATGTACAAATTATCAAGAGTGTTAATTTCTAATAATAAACCTCCTTTGAAAAACTATGCTCAACAAGGTAAGCCCATGGGAGTTAGTAGTAATTACTACACTTGTGCTTAATTAGATATTGATAAATTAATTATCGAATACATTTTGATTGCTGATACATTTATGAGTATATTGCATCAGTGACTATGTGTATGTTGTTTTTTATCATGTTAGAATGTATTTTTATTTGATTCGTTGCAGTAAATTAAATTGTTTTTTTTCTTTTTTTAAATAATTTTTTATTTTCGACTTTTTTATATGCTTGCATCCCCATCTTAAGAGTTATCAAGCCCCCTAGGGTGACACACCCTACAGTTTGATAATCCCTGCCTTAACTTTTAAGAGAAAGCGAATGTTGAATATCAAATTGAATTTATTCATTAATTACTTTGACTAATTTTACGTCACGACGGGATTGTTTAATTTGCTGGTTTTCATATTCAACTGCTTCACGTTCTATGCAATTGGAATCATTAAAATTTAGCTATTTAAATAATTTGTTTGCATCCCTTAATTTGTATTAATAATAATTAAATTATTGTATTGTCACCCAATACAATCATGAGTAGAATATTTCTGCTCAACTGTGTGAAAAATGTGAAAATAAATCTTTAAAAATTTTGATCGGTCACCGAATTTGGTCGCCAAGAATCATGCCAATTGGGCTGTATCTCTAATTTTTTAAATAATTAGTTTTAATTAGTACATTTTTATTAATTATAAATAAATTATCGTATTATTACCCAAAAGAATCGTGTATAGAAAATTTCAGTTCGATTGAGCGCTTTAAATTGTGAGAAAACAGCTTTAAAAGTTGTAACCCAGACGTAGTGTTACTTTGTGAATAGAAGAAAACCCATTTATATGAAACAATACCTATAAGAATTGAAATAGGTAATAATTGAATTTAGATAAGAATCGAATATTTATTACTTTCATCAATCTTAAAATAAGTTTGGTACTTTTTAAATAATAAAATATATTAATGCCTTAGTAAATTTACTAATACCTTGTTCAAGGAAAACTCTTTAGCATTATGCAATTGGAATTGAATAGCATTTGACTAATGTGACATAAAACTTCACGTGTAGAAATTTTATGAATTAAAATATATAACCAGTTTTTACGATGCTATCGTATCATAAATGCCGCGATATGAAGCCAATATGGGAAAACCACTCTCGCGTAAGTTACAAACCAGTACTAACGATGGCAGAGTTTGGCGACGTTTTTTGAATTGGCGAGGTGATTTTTTTTTCGTAAAATTTGTCGATGGTGTAATACGTAAGTACCGTTTTTACTAATAATTGCAATGAAACCGTTTTGCATGATGAATGAGAAATCACTTGAAAAATAAGCAAGAATAACGCTCGTTAAACTAAATATATTCTAAGAGCTTAAAAATACAATTTTTTAATTCACTCTCATGTTAATAATGCTTCTTACATAATAAATAAAATAATTAAGCATTAATGAAATACAGGAAGATTCATAGAGGTGCATACACTTTCCAGATGCTGTAAAACAGTAGCAGTTAGGGACAGGAACTACCTCAGCGAATCTTAAGGTAGAAGTGCTGTTAAGGTTTTCGTTTAGGTCTGATGGAAATGACGTAAGCAATAAAAGGCGTGTCACGTAAGTAGTCAGTCAAAATGGTGGTGTCTGCAATGGAGAAGGCTTTTTGTGTTATTGAACAGAGTTCGCAACTGCTGTGTAACGGGAATTTTAATCACAATTCGGAGAAGAACCTCCAACTAAAAAATCTATTGTTGTAAAACTTGTTGATGAATGAAGGAAGGCAGATGAGTTTGGGTATGTTATTTCTCTTTCAATGAGAACTTAGTTGGGATTAGTGTACTTAGTTATTGTTGTTCCTAATTCCAGATTGTCTAGCAATGCTAAACAATCACCATGAATCCAAAAAAGTCTAGTAATTAGAAAAACAAAAGATGATCGAAAAGGTCCTCGTCCATTTTAAAATCCAAACAAGTCAAGATGTGGACAGGAGAGACCAGCTCGGAAATAACACCAGTGGCACTCTGGAAAACTCTTCTGGCTCTGAAGAAAAGTGAGATCTTTTATATAGCCACTCACACAAAGCGCGAGAAGGCAGTCTGGTATTACCTAGGCATAAGCCTGAATGAACCTCCTGGTTTTCTTCCGAAGTACCAAGAATGATTAGGAGGAGTTCTTCCAAGTTGATTAAATTCAATCCTCTCAAGGGAGGATAATTCACTGAACGTAAGAGACCCAGTAGGACTCACCCTCTCCTCAGCCCCAGTCCTAGCTAGGAAATAGGCTTTCTCATTACCATCAATCTCCACGTGGGATGGGACCCAGTGAAAATGTACATGATGATTAGAAGAAATACAATCAAGAAGATTATGGAAATCAAAGCTAGTTTGGTCCTCTATAGATGTGGTATTTTTTTAGAGAAGTAATTTATGCCTATATTTTTAAGTCCAGGTTAATAGTCTTTCATTCTGTAGTATCTGGCAAGGAAAATATCAGATAATGGATTTAATGCAGCGTATCTCAACCTGTGGGGTGCGCTGCCCTTGGGGGGTGTGATAACTCAATGAGAGGGGTGCAAGCATTTTGAAAAGTCGAAAACAAAAGATTATTTAAAAAAATTATAAATTTACTGAAAAAAACAAAAAAAAAATACTTTCTGATATCATAAAATATAAAATACACATTTACATTGATATAATACACTTATAAATGTATCAGTACTTTGCAATGTATTTCATTATTAATTTAACAATATTAAGTTAAGAATAAGTTTGGTAATTATCAGTGACCCCATGGGATTGTATTAACACATTTCTTGATAATTTGTACGGTTTATAATTAATTCTTTAATTGCCGATTAAAAGTTACGTGATTCGCTTCCCAATGCCACCCTTTTCCACGTAGGCGCGCGTATTTCGATATTTTTTTCGGGGGGGGGGAAGAGGAGAAAAGGAATATATAAGCAAATCTTTTGCAAACATTGTCAAGGTCCTTTTATTGCATTCCAAAGCCTTCGGAATAATTTTTTGAATAACAGTGCACAGAAAATACCGTCCCTCGGAAAGACGTATTTATACGTCCAGAAAATAAATTAATGTTTTGGCAGAGCGAGACGTTTATATACGTTGGTAGCATATAAGAGGGTAAGGTAGTATTGTAGCTTTAGTGTCAAAGTACAGTATTACTGAATTGAATACATTGTTATTGTATGGAGGGGGCTTGATGAAAATGATGATTGAATATTGGGTCGCGAATATGGAAAGTTTGAGAAGCACTGATTTAATGAGTTGTTTTAGCATTAGTAGAACAAGATTGGAGGGGAACAATAAGAGCAATGGAGTGAGCGTAATAAAGATGTTGAATATTTTCATTTTCTGAAATGGATGTAAAATTATTTTATTTATAATATATTTCAATCATGGTACACAATTATTAGCACCATGCTACTTAACAATAGTATAAAAAGTTTAAAACTGCGGGCTGTTTGTGCAAAAGTAAAAATCCTGGATGAAGCTGAAACAGCGTATCTTAGCCGCTTAAATGGACTTGATATATTAATACGCGTTTGGGTGGAAATGAGAAACGGCTCACACACACAATGTATGTCGTGTGACTAAGTGTTCGTACATAGAACATCTGTGACTGTCTCTAACAAAACTTAAAATATTTCCGTTCAGTAGCGTTTTTCAAACTGTGGGGTGCACCTCCTTTGGGGGGGGCGTGAAAACTTTACAAGGGGGGCGTGAGCATATTGAAAAGTCGAGAACAAAAGATTATTTAAAAAAATTATTAATTTACTGAAAGTAAACAAACAAAATACATTCTGACATAAAAAAATTAAATACACATTTACACTGGTATATTACACTTATTAATATATCAGGACTACACAATGTATTTTATAATTAATTTAACAATACTAAGTTAAAAACAAGTTCATTAATTACCAGTGACCCCATGGGCTTGCCATATATAGAATTTAAAACAAAAATTAACACTTATCTTGAAAATTTTGTACGGTTTATAATTAAATCTTGACTGCCAATCAAAAGTTTCGCAATTCGCTTCCAAATGCCAACCGTTTTCTACATAGGCACGCGTATGTGATGCATTAGGGAAGGGGGGAGGAATAAAGAAGCAAAAATAATCTGGAATAAGTAAATCCTTCGCAAACGTTGTCAATGTCCTTTTATTGCATTCCAATCCAAAGTTTTCGGAATAATTTTACGGATAGCAGTGCACAGAAAAAAACCGTACTTCGGAAAGGCGTATATATACGTCTAGGGAAATAAACGCGTTGGGGCTTAGGGAGATGTTTATATACACTGGGGGGAGGGTGCTTAAGAGGTTAAAGTCGCATCGTAGTTTTAGCGTCATAGTATAGTATTATTGAATTCAGTACATTGGTATTGTATGAGGGGGGGCGATGAAAATTATGATTGAATATCGGGTCGTGAATATTGCAACTTTGAGAAGCACTGCCGCACAATTCTGTTACAGTAGACTTATAATATCTTACATTGTTCTTGATTTATAGTGCATTGAAACTCTACACTTCTATATGATGAATCTATATGTATTGTAATGAACTTTAATTCCATATAAATATTTCTTAAATGTTTTATTGATGTTTTTTAGTTTTTGTCTTTCTAGAGCTACTCTAAATTATTGTAGGGATGCTCTCTCAATGTATATATTAAGGGAAATAGATTCCAGTAAATCCACCTGAGAGCTGTAGTAATTCACTCTATTTATACAACCTACTTAGGGATAATTTTGAGGCTCAGCTTAATTCATTGTATTACAGAGGTCTCATTATGCAAAACGTGTTTGAATGAGGCCTCCAACACATGTTTCCTTTCTATTGTGTTCCTCACGACCATAAACAATGGTCTACATGCTGAGAATTTATTTAGTTCCTCTATATGAGAGGAATAAATATAACTGTGGGTCGATTTGGGGAAGTATACAATACTGGCTCATTTATCCTTTAAATTATTACGCGATCAAATTTGGCTAAAAAATTGTATATAATTTTCAATATACGAGGACTTGACTTGAGAAAACTTAACGACATTATTAATTTTTTAGTGGAACACTTCTCAAACTTTTCTTTTAACTTCTCAAATTCTATAATTTAGTTTTTTTTTTTATTTGTAGTGCTACTTTTGCTTGCTATATAAATTATGAAAGGACAAATATCCTTGTATTTATTTTAAGATACATTATTTTTTATACCGCCACGGTCTTTATTGATGTAAAGTGACTATGATAAAGTGTAACCTCATTTACCCAAACGCAATTTTATTAAATATATTCTTTATATGCGTGGTGTGAGGAATAAAACAATTTTTCATTATTATATTAAAAAAAACTGTAAGTGAACTAAAAATTAAAGCAATGTACTTTGATTACAAATGCTTACATATTTTTGGTTTCTGAAAGAAATTTATATGATAATTATTTTAAAATCTACTGAATTATATATTTAGGAATTTCAAAAATGCTTAAATGTACATACTTTTGTGAAAATTCTTATGCACGTTTTATGAATGGTCTTTACTCTTAAATCGTAAATAAATCACAACAACACTTATTTACATAGGCTAGCTTAAATAAATGTAGTGATAACACATGCCATATATAATGAGAATAAAATGCATTGATGTGGGATAATTTAAATTCAAATATGGTGCAAAAGTAGTTGGAATATAAACCTTTTCTTAAAAAATGTACTCAAAATAGTAAAATTCGGGATAGGACTAACATGACCGTGCATAAAATCTTTTTCTTATCACTTTCCTCTCAATCATTCTGTTAACAATAATGATAGCTCCCGAAATCTAGTTTGAATAATTATGATTGTGATTCAGCAGTTAATAGGGCTTTTTCTCCAAGAACCTTTTCCCTTAGATGATGACGCGATCTAGGAATAATGAAACTTTTTTTTATATATATTATTACCCAGGGGAGATACAGCTAGGACTTCTACTAAAAGCATTAGCATTTCTTCGCAGGAAGGGTTCATTTTTCTTCAAGAAAGCATTTTTCTTTTGCTTATGAATACTAAATTTACTTCGTAGAAATTGGTATTGTGTTGGAACTGTTATTAGTTGCTGAGAAAAATAAATTGAGGTGGTCACAAACTTGATAACAAATGATATTAATTTTCATGAGTTTTTACATATTCTCGTAAATTATAAAGGCGTTGTTTTCTTTATGTAGATAAATCTTATCTTGTTTTTGTTTTTAAAGAAATGTTAATAGCAAATCATCTGCAGAAAGAAACTGTAATATAAGTATTTCCCAAAGTATTTAAGATTTTTATTTATACAAAACTAAGTATATATTCCTAATAATTTAACTCCTCATTTTTTTATAGTCTTTGTCCCTCACGCAGATGTGTTTCTGTTAAAATTAATGATATAACTCAGTCTATAAAAATCACATTTTCTTAAACAGAAATGTTTTTGAGTGAGGGAAAAATTATATATGTTGTGTGTGAAACTTTTAATTCTCTAGTTTTAACTTCTGCAAATCGGTTCTTTTTTAACTTTATGTAACCAATTATAACCTTAGATAAAAAACAATTATTCAACATCAATATTTCCTTCTTACATTATTGTGGAGATTTAAATTAGCCTTACTTTCAAGGATTATTTCAAGGATTTATCAAGGATTTAATTTTTTCGATGACTAAATTATTAGAATACGTACAATAAACCTAAATATATATTTTTTTCATATGAGAAAAGTATACTTCTGTATTCCGTACATTCTTTATGCAATTCCCTTATCCTGTACAATAAAGTATTGCAAAATTTCATTGAGCGAAGAAGATAATAAAAAAAATAAATAAAATGCTTCTATATTTAAAGCATGTTTTCCTTTTGTTCCCTAATCTTTATCTTTTGATATTACTATTTATGAATACTGTAATATTGTGTTTTCGTAAAATTAAAACTCTTTTTTTGTAATAAATGTTCTTTAAATAAGCCCTTTAATAAAATGTATTTATAGTTAAACCACATTGTCTTCAGAATTCTACCAAACAATTGAGAGTCAGTATTTCCAGCTATAAATAATGCGCATTAACTTATTGTGTTCATTCGTAAATTCTTTTCTTCAATAATTCCTTTATTTTTTTTTTTTTTTCATTTCGAAAATTTTATTTGAAACAATATTTTTTAGGAAATATTTTTTCAGCTGAACATATGTCTTAAAATAGACAAAGCCTTAAAATATGCTTACGGAAGTATCGTATTATAATTATTTTATTGTTTATCAGTAGCTTTTAAATAAAGGAAAATATTAATTAAATATGATATAAATATCATTGAATCTCTAGATTAAGCTTCAGATTGAAGTAAATATACATATAATATGTATTGTCTGAAATGTTTTTGAAAAAGTTTCGAGCCTTTGATTTGTATTTAAAAAAGAATTTCTGCTTGGACGATATGTGGATTTAAAAGTAATTTCGCAATAAAACGCTTATAAACAATTCCTACCATTTCAAATGTCATGTGTATTCTTTTTATAAACACGTATTGCTTATAATACCTGTATTTTTGTTAAATGTATTCTAAAAGTTCTTTACATTTTTTTATGTATTAAGGTATCCGACTACTTGCGACAATTTTTTTTTTAAAAAAATGAAGATATGGGGATTTTTTTTTTGTTGTGATTTTTAGATTTACTTAGTATATTTTAAGGAAAATTCCTAAAATTGAAAACAGAAAAAAATTATTAGTATTAAAATGGGAAAAAAAAACTGGTGAAAATGTACAAAAAATTACATAAACGGGGCCCGTTCTGTACAAAGATTTTATTAGCAAATATTCAATTTTTCAATTTTGATGTGTTACTTTGTTATTCATGTTTGAAATGACCTTCAGGATAAGAGATATTTTAATTTTTACAAAAACTAGAGCACTTTATATTAGTGATTATTGCTTAAAAAAACAGTGATTATATTCACATAAAGGACTGTAAATTTTGAAATAAAACGGTGATTGATAAATTTGAAGGTCAAAACACTTGTAATGTCTTACAGAACATGCACAAAAAATTTCAGCAAATTATTTTCAAAATTTATTGAGTAATCACTGTCCCTGTTTGAGCTTTTTCGAAAAAAAAAACACATTTTAAAGTTCGACACTTTTGTAAAGTTATGGCATCTCCTTTTACTGTAACACTTGTAGTTTTGGTTCTATTGAATGGAAAATAAAAAAACGGTATAAGCTAATAAGATGACCTATAAAATAAAATCATAAAAAAAATTTGTTAATTTTTGAAAAAAATCATGATTTTAGGGTAGTCGGACACCTTAAGTATTCGTTTGTATGTATGTATTCACCATGAGCTTTTGTAAAACTAAGTTGTGTCAAACTAATTAAGTATTTTATTACGTGTTCATGCTATGTATCAATACAAGTGAATTTATTGTCATATATTTTGTACAGATCAGCTGCATCTATCGCACACGTGCTTATGACTGTATGAATTTGAAGAATTCCAAAGTTAAATGTATTCCTTCAAATAAAAAATATAAGATGCAAGATTAAAAATGGAAGGATATTTTTCGTAATATTCTGCTTTGTTTCTCGATGGGCATGATGACTAGTGGTAATTGTGCAACACAGATTTGGATTTAAAGGAAAATTAATCACATCAATATTTTTTAAACATCACTCTGGACTTTATGCATTGAAAAATTAAATAGAAATTGAGTTGGATAGATTAAGATTTGTCAAAAATATTTGCACAAATCTGTAGTTATATATATATGAAATTTCTCATGTAATGCAAAGAAGAAATTGTAGAAGAGCTAACAATAAATATAAGGATATATGCATATTGTATTCCATTCACAAAAATAAGTTATAATTGATAAAAATATGACTGTTTTTTTTTTTTTTTTGGAATTAATATGTATATAATGACAAAAAGTACTCAAAAAATACAAAATATGACAAATTTTTACTGCAAAGCATTGTGAGAAATTTTTTTATAAAAGAAAAGATAACAAACATATATATACGTAAATATATGTTTAATATTTAAGAAAAAAAATGTAACTAATGTAGAGACTTTTTACTAGAATACATCTTTTCTACATGTTATTGTTGTTATAGTTCCACCTGTCTGACGATGTCAAATCAAGGCCCACGAAATTCCTCACTGACAAAAAGCTACATGTACGTCTTTCGTTAGCCGTAGCTTTGAGCAACATGCAGGTTACAGTACGTTTTGGATTAATTCCGACCCGACTTTGAGAGAGAATATCCTAGGGGGAGTTAGAGGCCTCCCACCTGTCTTCCCCTTCCACCAATCCCACAACAGGACATGCGGCTAGACAGCTATTTAGAGTACCCCAGGCGACGAAGTCACTACACATTTACAAACATCCATGTTTTTTCTGGGATATGAATCCATTCCCTACGGCACGGTAGTCAGCGTCACTAAACACTGTACTGGAAGGGCGACTTTTTTCTATATACTAGAGCGAAATGAACATATTTTATTAATTTAAATAATTTTAAAAGATTTATATACTCTCTTCATTTAAAATTATTATAATGTAAGGCAATAAGAAAACAATGTTTTTTCTTATGAGAAATAAAAGAGGTGGAACTATCTAAGTTTCTTTTAAGGTATCCGACTACCCAAAACTCATGATTTTTTCTAAAAATTGACAAATTTTTCTTATGAATTTATTTTATGGGCCATCTTATTATCTTAATAAAAATACCAAGTTTTTTATTCTCTATTCACTTGAATAAAAGTTACAAGTGTTTTAGTAAAAGCAGATGCTATAACTCTACACAAGATGTCAAACTTTAAAACGCGTTTTACTCGAGATTGGGCAACGGTGACGGAGATTGCTCAAAGAGTTTTGAAAATAACTAAATGAAATTTTTTGTGTATATTCTGTATAACAGTGGAAGTGTTTTGACCTTCAGATTTATCAATCACTGTTTTTTTTTATAAAATTTACAGTCCTTTTCGCATTTTTTTTTTTTAACAATTTCATATAATCACTAAGGTAAAGTGTTGTAGTTTTTGTAAAAATTAAAATATCTCTTATCCTGAAAATCATTTCAAACATGAATAACAAAATAACACCTAAAATTTGGAAAATTGAGAATTTGTTCAAAAAATTTTGTATAGAGCGAGCCCTGTTTATGTTATTTTTTGTACACTTTCATCAGTTTTTTCCCATTTTAATAATAATAATTTTTTTTCAATTGCAGGATTTTTTTCTTAAAACATACTAAATAAATCTTAAAATCACAAAAAAATCCCCATATCTCCATTTTTTCAAAAAAAAAAAAAAAAAAATTTTACGCAAATGGTAGGATACCTTAAAAATACAAAAAAAAATAATTGGTGTTAATTTTGTATTTAATGTAGCCTAGATCTAGCGTGTAACGCACACTTGTACTTTCAGGCTGCATTTTTTAATTTTTAGGTATATTTGTCGCATAACACGCACTCCCTTTTTTATGTAGTTATCTGAAATATATGTGTACAATCCTCTTATCTTTTGAAGTAATTTATTCTAGGTGATATCCCACGAATTTGAAAAAAAAATAGTATACTTCTGGAACTACAACATTTTAAGTTCTTGAGTAATAACATTTCTTATAAATAAACAATATTCTGATCAATGTAGAACCCTAATTTTTTTATGCCCATTCGTTACAATTTTTATATCCCGTGTATAACGCGCCCCAGTAAATTTGGATCTTCTTTTTTGTGTAAAAATTGAGGTAGAATTTACGATAATCTGAAGGAAACAATATCAATCAATTTTTTTTTATATATTGATAATACTTTACATAGTTAACGCGTTTTCAAAAAAACAAAACAAAATATTTTTTAATACAACATTGTAGCATTTTTGTTAAAGAATTAAATGCTCTAAGAATTTCTAACTTCTATATAAAATTTCTTTTGTGTTGAACAGAATCATACCCTTTCACCAGAACTCCAAAAATGGTTTTCGAACTTTAACAAAAGACATTGTTAAATTCCTCTGAAACCACTGGGTTCCTTTAGAACTTCTAACAGTGGTAAACATTATCGATTAGTCATTTGAGTGTGGAGTTTCGAATGCATTTTTGGACACTGGGGACTTGAAAAGGCAAAGGAAAGAAGAAAAGTCTTTTTGTGACTCAAGCAGGAGTCGAGGAATTGAAAACAAGTTTAAAAGTATTCCGTAACGATTCCCGATTTAATATCCCGTTTGGGAATACTATCGATTTAGAAAAGGCGCACTCATGGAACTATCGCGTACTTTGTTAAGTGATTTGCGGACTATGATCCCCTGGCGGGTTTTATTGTATTTCGAAAAAGTAAGTGAAACTTAAAGAATTGTTTGCTGTATTCGAAGCAATTAATGTATTTTAGAAACGTTTTAGAATGGAAGTTAAGAGAGGACTTACGTCCGATTACAGGATAGTAAATGCTTTTGAGAATCTTTTATTGGCCTAAATATTGCCAGAAGTAAATTTAAAATGAAATAACGTCTCATTTCTTACATTTTATTATTTTTATTTTACCTATTAAAATTAACTAGGAATTATCTCTTTAAAATTGGTAACTTTTGTTAAAGGATTTCTATATAAACGCTGTTATTTTAAAACATACTTTATTTCCTATATATATTTCTAAGGAATTCATGATTTTTTAAAAAAAATATTTATGGATGTTTAGCAAAATAATGTGAGATTTCTACATCGGTATTGAAGTAAAAGAAAAATTTCTTCTTGCAATAATAATAATAATAATAATAATACGGAGACAATACATAAAAGTAAAAGTTGTAATTATGGACTCTAGATTACTTGTAATGGGTTCTATTCACGATCCCTACTAATCTCCAAGGTCAGCGATTCTTGAAGGGGTTCATCCATGTAACGGCCTGTTATTTAAGCATTTTAAGGAAATTTTTTTTTGACGACCAGTAAAAAGATAGAACTTAAAGTTTTTATCATTTATTTATATGTATTTTAAGAGTATATATAAATGTTTAGCCAAAAAATCATCCAATAGTAAGTGTGAGTTATAGCGTTATGAACACACCCGCCTAGTAAAGTGGAAGCTCACTTGCTCCACGAATCCGGCTGATTGACTTATCTGAAATAAAAAAAAAATAACGGCGTTTTAATCTATACGCTTAAATGCACAGAATAAACAATTCTCAATTGCATCCAAAATTAGATTTTTGGTAGACCTCTGAAGAAAATGTTTCAAATTTCATGGGTTTCTTTGTTATGTTTTTGTTATAAAAAATAGAAATATTTTGAATTTTGGAATGATCGTAGTTCATTTGGTGCGTGCATTTGTGCTGAATCTATCCTATAAATTTTGAGTCGTTCTATCAAACCGTTCTTGAGATATGATGGAGGAAAGTTTGAAATACAGTTTTGAGAAAAACGCGTTTAAAATTTCAAGTCCGATTAAAACAATGAAAATCTTAACTTAGCACTCCGAACAGCTGCTCTTCTAACAGCTGCTTCTTTAAAATGACTTCGAATTTTAAAAAAATCCATTTACCACCGTATTCTAGACATGTTAAGGAAGCAATTTATGAAAAAAGAAATTTTTTTTTTGATTTTTTGAACCCATCACATGGGTGAACCACCTTACATTTTCGTTCCGCCCGGCCCCCTTTATGAATCAGCGTAACATCGTGAGCCCCCAAGTTTTGAAACTATAACTTAATTTTCTTGATTAAAATAAAAGTTATCGTAGAATTTTTTGATCGGGAATGATTTGGTCATCTAATTTAGTATGGCACCTCTTTCAGTTTTTCCTCGAGATATTTCAGAGTTTGTAAACGATGGAAATCTCAACGTTACAAGAGACTCCGCAGACTCCCTAGAACAGGGGTGGCGAACCTTTATGGACCAACGTGCCATTTGTTCTTAGAAAGGTGTTTAATGAGGTATAGACGTGCCGTCAAATAACTTTGACTTGTGATTATTGGGCAATAATAAAACTAGTACTAAAAACACACACAGAACTCTTATTTACTACTAAAAAATACCTTTTGCACTGTATGTTTATAAATGTTTTAGTTATATGTGTAATTCAAATTAAAGAGTAACATTAGTGTGACTCCTGTTGCAGATTATGTGTGGATGACAAATATCCTATATTAGGACTGTAAGATGTTACTTTTTTTAGAATACATGCTGAATTTGAGTCGTCTGCCAAACGGTTTCTAAGCAATTAAGTATTTTTTCTGTGGTTCACCATTTTCGACATGAGGGTTTGGGATTTGTTTCAAAATACCGTTTTACAGACGATGCTCTGCATACCACTATTCCAGCACATAAAACACGCACCGCTTTGTCACCTTTAATAATAATGCCATGTTTCTCGGTCCACCAAATTTAAAATTCTCTGTTACACGTACTATCTTGCACTTTTTGTTCTTTTGCTGAACTAGCCATGTTAAATAACAGTTAAAAATCGTAAATGTAACACAGATAAACTTTAAAATACAGTTGTGTCACTGACTATGCAAAGCGTAAACAAACTTTGCATCATAAACAATTATAGTCTACAACGTAACTAAGGCAAGACGATAACAAACGAGTGTGCTCTCCGTGACCGATCACTCGCTGTTTTTCGTAATACTTCATAGTGAACTTTGAAATTTTGAAATAAAATAAAAACCATTTTGATCACTGGCGTGCCAAAAATATTGTGTCACGTGTCATGAATGGCACGCGTGCTACTGGTTCGCCATCCCCGCCCTAGAAGAATGATGTGGACCCAAGAGGTTCCCGGACCACAGTTAAAGAACCGAGATCCTAGGTAAATACTTTCATGACGTCATATGATTATGAAACCGCTTACTGTTATGGAACAGAGATTTATGGTAACTGTTGCTATTCAAAGTCAAGTGAAGTGTGAAGTTAGAGGTATGTTGGCAATTGCTACCACACATGCTGAATCTAAAGTGTTAGTAATAGAATAGTTGAAGCTACCAGAGTTCGAATAAAAGAAGCAGACGAGTCAATTTAGGACGATTAGCACTGCTGCGGATTTCATCTTTAAGCTAGGTATTAAATCAATGATTATGGGAATTTAAGTAGTAATTAGTCTGGAAGTTTTCCTAGCTTAGATTGAATTTAGATACTGATTGGATAGTCATTATAGAAGCGTTGATGTTATAAGCGTGCGTCATCCCATAGTGCATTCTAACACTTCAGCGGGCGAGAGTTCGTGTCATTTTTAGTCTATTTTTGTTACGGGGTTTTCCATTTCATTTACTTAAAAGATTTGAATTGGATTGAATCAAGCTCAGATTAAATTGTTAAGGTGGGAAAGTAGATGTTTTATCCATTGTAAAATATATTCTCACTGAAATTAAAAATTAAAAAAAAAATAGTTGAAATATAAATAATAATAAATTAATATTAAAAATGTTATAAAATTTAATGTTTTCAATTACAGTAAGACCCCGCTTAACGCGGGGGATACGTTCCATCAAAGTAGAGCGTAATGCGAAACAGCGCTAAACGAGACTATCTTAACATGTAAATAATGGGGTTAGGGGAAGATGGATAGAAAATTGGTTAGGTATTAAATTTAATAATATGTTTTTTTTTAATAAAAATGAAACCAATCATTTATTTCTTACAAAAATAAAAACAATATAAATGAATATATACATATACAAACAAATAAAATTCTAAGTCAGTCAGATCATTCAGTACAATCTGTGTTTCCAATATTCTGCTTTTTTGTCCAGAAGGCACTTTATTGAAGTTGCCAAATTCAATGCAGCACTAATTTGAGATGGACGTTCACAAAAATCTAATTTTCTAATCACTTGCATTTTAGTTTTCAGTGAAATGCTTTCTCTGGTTGATTTCTTTTATTGTTTATCATTATCATCCGTGATAAAAACTAAAGATCATAATATTTGTCACTGTATTAATCGTTATAGTATTATATAAATTTATACTTACAATAATGTCAACAAATGTTTCAAATGATAAAAATGCGTCTGTACAGCACCGCACCAAACAAGAAACACAATTACACTGTTTCGGATATGTTATGTACATATTTTGAAACCTACAATTTCGGGGAATCCCCGTAGCGCTGCGAGCAATTTCGGGGAATCCCCGGGTTGAAATAAAAGAGCGCTAAACCGCGAAACAGCGTTAAGCGGTGTCTTACTGTACTTAGAACGCTTTATATGTATAATACAGAGATATGAATTGTACAATTCCTCGAATTTGTTCTAATACCAATTTTAGCAAATTAATATCATTATTACTTTATTTAAGTGAAAACACACAATCTGCTACCTAAACATAATTTATGACATGTTCCATTAAATATTTTAACTCTATATAGTATTATGTTGTTGTTTATAATTCAATTTTTCTACTCTTTTTATTGTTCCTTTTCTCCTAAATCATAAATTATTGCAGTTTTTACTTCATAAAAGTCCGTAAAAGTTATTTCTATGCGACAGTAATACAAGAATTTTTGAGAAACTTAAAAATTAATAACCATATTTTATACTTACATAATACTGCATATATATGCGTATTGAAAGCCTTGAATTAGAGAAACTAAGCAATGTTAGAGAGAAGTTAAGAAATGTAATTTTGAATACATAAATTATTGTAATCATTTGCTCTTATAAAATTATCTACTCGAAAATTTTCAAGAAAAATATAATTCCATGAACTGACATTTTAGGTTATGTAAATCGTTTCTTGTATACATATTGAAGTACATAAAAACAAATGAAGCATTTACATTTTAATTAATTGATAACTGATAAGAAATTATATTTAATTTCTCTTGAAGGAGAGGAATAAAGCTGCAAGGTCTGAGTGAATAAGTTTCGAATGTAGTGAATCACTCAGTGATGTTTGATTATCTTAATAAAAGAAATTTGTACATTATTTTTGCTAAGAAAAACCTTCAAAATACTTTCTTCAAATTTTTTCAACTCGTAGTTGAACCTCAGTAGAGAGGTCTGAGCTATATACAGGCAAAATATTATTATAATAGAACAGTGCTTCTCAAACTTTCAATACTAGCGCCCCCCTTTTCAATCATAATTTTTATCGCACCCCCCTTATACATTAATAATGTGCTGAATGTAATAATAATGCACTTTGACGCAAAAGCTACTATACGCGATCTTAATTATAAACCATACAAATTAATAACATAAGTATTAATTTTGTATACGTTACTTTTAAGCAAAAAAAAAAAAAAAAAATAATTAAGTAATAGGATAATTATTATGTTATTTTTCCTTTCTCTATAATTTTTAAATTGAACATATTGCAAAATGCGGTGGCTACTTAGAAGACAAAATATAGATATCAGCTAAATATAGAAAAAGAACTCAGAGAGTCAATTTCTAATCATAAGCATTTCTTATAAAAACTTTTCTTTGCAAGACAAGCCCATAGAAGTCGTTAATACTTATTAAACTTGTTCTTAATTTAGTATTAATTAATTAGTTATAAAATACTCTGTGCAGCACACACACACTCATACATTAAAAGTATACCGGCTGAAGTGCCCGCTCTTTGCACGAGTTCATTTATAAGAAAATAAAACATTATTGATAAAATAGCTGAATTGTAAGGAGAGTAAAGCCTAGAAGAAGTGTGCGACAATGTTTACAAAAATGTAAAATGATTTTTTTAAAATGATTGCTCAAATTATAATTAGTTTTAAGCGAATTGTAACTTTAAGCCTCACACACAGAATTAGCATTTATAATTGACGTTATAAGTAATGAACAATAATATAAAATTCCGATGAAGAATAATTGTATTATTTTTAATATTTAAAGCGAAAAGATTTCAACGCACTCGATACGGTCGAGCGGGGTTATTGAGTCACCCCAATCTTTTTTTTTTATATATATAATTATTTTATTGTACACGATGCAAATCGTGATTCTAGTGAATAATTTAATTGAGAGAAAGTAAACTTACCTATATTCAAGGACTTTTCAATTTTTCTTTGGTAACAAATAAACAATTTTGCCAGAATTAACGATTTTGTGATCTGTGTGTCCCGCGCGACCACTTTCGGGTAAAAAGTGTATTCATTATGATAATGTTACTGCTGAAAAACGTTTTTCGTTATGCTTTATATGTTTGAGAATACTTATAAAATTAAGTATTGGCCAAGTAATCCTTCAAAGTTCTCTCCGTGGTTTTCCAAATATCATAAAACTCTTTTGCATGGAAAAAAGCGCAACAGAGAAATACATTACTTACAACTTCCTTGAATGAGAAACAAACACTTAAGAGAGGGATCATAACTAACTGTACCAATAACTTAGAAGGTCAAACAGATTATCTGCAAAAACAGATTACAGCTATAATGTGCATTATTTCAAATATAATCACAGTGATGAATTTCTTATGTTCCTAAATTTTTTCGATTCTGGGATCTGTTTTTTCTCTGAAAGATTAGTTAGTATGTTCGATTTAAAAAAAAAAACGTAATAAAAAATCTCTCATCATGGGATTACAGCAAATCAAATAAAAGTTTTTTTATTTGGTTATAGGATCAGAGATAGATAATTAGGTAATGAAGAAGTTTTTATTTTTGAGAGAGATGAGAGACATAATATCGCTTATAAATTATATCAGAGTAAAAGTGCATTTTTTATTACGTCTGAAAGTATTTTGTTTTAATTCATTCCAGAGAGTAAATTAATTATTTTTTAAATCTTTTATTTTCGATACGCTCGCGCCCCCCTTGTAAGGTTATCGCGCCCCCCCAGGGAGGCGCGCCCCACAGTTTGAGAAACACTGTAATAGAAGCATTTTTCACAAACGAAGAACATTTGGAAAAAAAATTATTCTAAGTTATTTTTTTGCCGAAATATTGTATTTAAATATATTTTTTTTTGTTAAATGTCCTTCAAACAATTTTATACATGTATTCTAATCTTAGTGACACTGAATATCATGAAAATTATCCATTTATGAGCTTTTTTAAAATCACGGTTCTGAACGTAGTCGGATACCTTAAAATTAATCTTAATTCAGTTTTGATTGATTAATTATCACATACTGTGTGCAGTTCTGATACATTTATAACTATATTATAAAATATAAAAATGCATTATATTTTTTTTTTTATGTAAGAATGTATTTTGTTTTACTTCCTTGCCGGAAAATTAGCAATGTTTTGAAATAATCTTCCATTTTTGAATTTCGACCCCCTCCCCCTCCCCTCACGTAGGATTATCACGCCCGCCTAGAAAAGGGCGCCCTACAAGTTGAGAAACACTGTCTTTAATATTTAGCATAACGCTTCATTTACTGAAAACCAAAAAAATGCGCTAAAATAATTTAATGGCATTGCATACCGTAAAGAGCCATGCACCGATGAATTATCGGAATTAAACGAAAATTACTAGATATGATATGCATGTGTAGAAAACAAAAGGATAACAATATGATAATTGAAGGCTTTTTCCGGAAAAAAAACTACTACAATAGCAAAAAAGGCAATAATGCGTTTGTCCAGATACAAGTTATCTGGCTAGACAATGATTTTGTAGATTTAGCGGATGTCCTTATAAGGGATGCCATACATGTTCAAAGCGAGTTGCATTATCACGATCCAGGGATGTGATCGAGATATTTGAAGAACAGAGAATATAAATCAGAAGAAAGTTGAAGACGATTGAAGCTTGGAATTATTTTGTTGAAGCCCCAAAACCCATTCATACATCCGTATACATAAATGTATATATATATATGTTGTTGTTGTGTCCTTTATCCTGGGAAATGACGAAAAAATGACGAAACATGAAAGAAGAAATGGAAAAACAGAAAGATACAATACAAAATAATATACAGACTTTTTTTTATTAACAACGATGATCCCAGTATAGAACTCAAGGGGTGCGCTGCTTTCCATTCGAGGTGGGAATTCATTTCAGGCGCAAAAGACAGACATCTTTTTCCGAAAAAACATCCATGCCTTATTCTGGATTTGAACCCGAGCCCACTCTATTACAAGCCAAGGGTCATAGCCACTACACTGGATGGGCGACATGTGTATATATTATATATTTATAGTGTCTATAAGATTTTTAGTCAAGCAGATTTGGAAATTTAGTCTCATTAGAAATCGAAATATTTTACATACGATCACATAATGTCCTGAGTCTCCAGCAGTTCTACAAGGTTAATTTGCTCAATGTATGACGATCGCAAGATAAATACAAACACATGTGTTCTTCATTTAATTAAAAACATAGATCTAACTGTTAGTACTTCTTGTTTTATTTGTGAAATTAAGATAAAATTTCAAATATAATAATTGGTTGTAGATGTTCACATATGTTTAAAAAATAAAAGAATTCCTTCAAATGATTTTAAACTTAAAAATAATCTTATTTTATGTGCGTACTTTTAAATAAAATGCATTTTGTCTATCTGTATGTGTTATTGTTGTTCACAAATTTGATTTTTTAACTGAAAGTTTCTAAAAAGTTCAAAAGTTGGCAACTACGAAACGCATGGACTGATTAGCAGGAAACACATGATTACTTTTATCATGTGAGTATGACATTATATGAGTTCTTGAACTAATCGGCTGAAAACACTTGGTTATCATTATCATGAGACTAATGAATTGATCCCATTGGAATTAGTCTTAATTTTCAATCTGTGTAAGCCAGTGCTTCTCAAACTTTCTATATTTGCGACCCAATTTTCAATCAGAATTTTCATCGCGCCCTCTTCCCCATACAGTAACAATGTGTTGAATGTAGTAATAATATAAAGTACTTTGATGCTAAAGCTAGAATACGACCCTAATTTTAAACCGTACAAAGTATCAGGATAAGTATTAAATTGTGTATATGATAAGCTCAAAGAAAAATCACTTGTAATTATTAAACTTGTTCTTAACTTAGTATTGATGCTTAGTATCAAATATATTGTGCCGTGCTGATACATTTATAAATATACTATATCAGAGTAAATGTGGATTTTATTATGTCAGAATACATTTTGCTTTGTTTCCTTTTAGTAAATTGATAATTTTTTAAATAATCTTTTATTTTCGACTTTCCGAGACTCTCGCGCTTCCCTAGGGAGGTGCGCCCCACAGTTTGCGAAACACTGGTGTAAGCATTAAGAAAATGACTGTGATTCATTCAAAACTGAGTGACTAATTTGAAACAAAGAAACATAGAGAATAATTTAGTTTGAATGTAAGGAATAGGTATATATTCTTTGACCTGTAAACCAAAATAAGAATTAAATTTAGTTTGAATTTTTTTTAAGCTCACCCCACCTCTCTCCCACGGAATAATAAATATTTGAATGAATTACTGAAAAAGATCAGCATTTTTTAAATATATTATTGTTTCCCATTAATTTAAATTTTGATACACACAAACTCTATTATCGTTATTTGACATATAAATTTCCCTTTTAAGTAATCAATATAAGAGGGGAGCCCATTAGACTTAATCGACCTAGATAAGACCCAAATATTTTATCGAATTAACTATCTTAATGGAATACCTATTTATTTTAAAGATAAGATTTCCATTAAAGATCGTACCACCACGTGTGTGTGTGTGTATGTGTGCTCCACCACTATGAATTGTTGAATATCTAAAGACCATTTTCTTTTTTTTACCTTTTGAAATTTCTAAATTTAAATAATTATTGCAAATTAATTGTTTTCATTAGTGTTTATTTTTAATTTCTTACGAGCTATTTCGGTAAAAAAAAATGTAAGATCAACGCCGAAAGCTTGAATGAAAAATTTATCTGAGTTCATATTAAGAATGGAATTAAAATAAAAACTTCTCAAATTGGGATCCAGGATCGATCCTTATGGATGCGAAAAGGAAATATTGTAACAATTATAAGCAATTTCGGGATTTATACGATATGGACATTTGAAAAGGTGACATAATGTTAATATTCCTGAATGTTTGAAAAAGCGTCGACCTTTCTGTGTTACTTAACAATGAAATATATATTTTTGTTTTGATAAGTACTGCCACAAGGAAAATGAAATTTAGGTATTTGATTATTTTTATGGGTAACAGTCAAAGCAATTTTTATTGAAGAAAAACAGATATTTTAATACAATTTATTGCGATGAGACGACATGTACTAAATAATTAGAAGAAAAACGTCAAACACATTTAACAGCTTTTTTAATATTAAATTTTTAAAAAGACGTACTGTCGAAATTACAGTGTTCAATAAAGAGGAAGACGGAAAAACGCTTGAATGGGACTAATTCGATGGTGCTGTGAGAAAGCTGGGGTTATGAAATATTACTATATACATTGTACTAATCACTATTTAGTACTCACTTAACCATAATCATCACTTTTAGTTACTTACAATGTTGAAAAATGTTTTGTTTTG
The DNA here is from genome assembly GCA_019973955.1 of Trichonephila inaurata madagascariensis. Lineage (NCBI taxonomy): Eukaryota > Metazoa > Arthropoda > Arachnida > Araneae > Nephilidae > Trichonephila > Trichonephila inaurata. The sequence goes on from BMAV01007852.1 coordinate 27,981, forward strand.
AATCTAAAATCATTTAATCGAAGTGAAGTGTTTCTCTATTTTTTCGAAAATTTAAAATTCTTCGTGGATATATTAAATTTTAAAATTATCTTCTTGAAAAACTTTTCCGCACCAAAGGAAAAACTTTTACGCATAGGTAGGTTACGATTAACAATATCTTTTTTATTCTCCATATAACAGTGCTTCTCAAACTTTAAATACTGGCGCCCCCTTTTCAATCACAATTTTTATCTCGCCCCCCTTATATATTAATAATATACTGAATGCAATATTAATGCCCTTTGACGCTAAAGCTACAATAAGCGATCTTTTAATTATAAACCATACAAATTAATAACATAAGTATTAAATTTTGTATACGTTACTTTTAAGCAAAAAAAAAAAAATTAAGTAATACGATAATTATTATGTTATTTTTCCTTTCTCTAATTTTTAAATTGAACATATTGCAAAATGCGGTGGCTGCTTAGAAGACAAAATATAGATATCTGCTAAATATAAAGAAAGAACTCAGAGAGTCAATTTCTAATCATAAGCATTTCTTATAAAAATTTAGCTTTGCAAGACAAGCCCAATTCTTAATTTAGTATTAATTAATGAGTTATAAAATACTCTGTGCAGCACACACACACACACACCAATACATTAAAAGTATACCGGCTGAAGTGCCCGCTCTTTGCACGAGTTCATTTATAAGAAAATAAAACATTATTGATATAATAGCTGAATTGTAAGGAGAGTAAAGCCAAGTGCGCGACAATGTTTACACAAATGTAAAATGATTGCTCAAATTATAACTAGTTTTAAGCGAATTGTAATTTTAAGACTAACAGAATTAGCATTTATAATTGACGTTATATAAGTAATGAACAATAATATAAAATTCCGATGAAGAATAATTGTATTATTTTTAATATTTAAAGCAAAAAGATTTTTACCCGGGAGCAGGCGCGCACTCGATAGGGTCGAGCGGGGTTATTGAATCTCCCCAATCCTTTTTTTTAATATAATTATTTTATTGTACCGATACGAATCGTGATTCCAGTGAATAATTTAATTAAGTGAAAGTGTAAATTTGCCTACTTTCAAGGACTTTTCAATTTTTCTTTGGTAACAAATAAACAGTTTTGCCAGAATTAATTATTTCGTGATCTGTGTGTCCCGCGCGACCACTTCCGAGTAAAAAGTGTATTCATTATGTACGTTACTGCTAAAAAACGTTTTTCGTTATGCTTTATATGTTCGAGAATACTCATAAAAATAAGTCTTGGCCAAGTAATCCTTCAAAGTGCTCTCCGTGGTTTTCCAAATATCATAAAACTGTTTTGCATGGAAAAGAGCACAACAGAGAAATACATTACTTACAACTTCCTTGAATGAGAAACAAAACACATAAGAGAGGGGTCATAATTAACTGTACCAATAACTTAGAAGGTCAAACAGATTACAGCTATAATGTGCAGTATTTTGAAAATAATCACAGTGATGAATTTTTTATGTTCCTAAATTTTTTCGATTCTGGGTCTGAGATTTGTTTTTTCTCTGAAAGAGTAGCATATTAGATTTAAAAAGAAAACTTAATAAAAAATCTCTCATCATGGGATTATAGCAAATCAAATAAAACATTTTTTATTTGGTTATAGGATCAAAGATATCTAATTAGGTATTGAAGAAGTTTTTATTTTTGAGAGAGTGATGACTTAATATCGCCTATAAATTATATCAGAGTAAAAGTGCATTTTTTATTATGTCTGAAATTATTTTGTTTTAATTCATTCCAGAGAGAGTAAATTAATTATTTCTTAAATCTTTTATTTTCGATATGCTCGCGGCCCCCTCGTAAGGTTATCGTGTCCCCCCAGGGGGGCGTTCCCCACAGTTTTAGAAACATTGCCATATAACTATGATCCACCCTACTGTACAATTTATGTTTTCCTGAAAATCATTAATTTTAAAGATTAAAATTGTTTTAAATATTTAAGTTTCTAAAGTTAATAGATATTTGTACTATTATTTTCTCTAAAGTAAGTATTAGATAGTTTGATACGATGAACAAATATATCCTTACCTGATTTTATATTTATTTTATTTTTACAACATTAAGAATATTTAGAAAACGGAAAATCGATTAAGATTGCTTAAATCCAATAATAATTCAAATAATTTAAATAATAGTTTTTGTAAAATATTACTATAGTTACACAAAATAATATTCCAAACAGTATAATCGATGCGATCAAAAGCGGGTGTTAACCTCTAAAACTCCTGAAGACAATATCAATTTACTCAAGAATAACATCCCCAGGGTGGTCAGAAGGAGCAAAAGACAGATGAAGCGTATTGGGACTAACAAGAAAACGATTATCTAAAAAGTAATAATTTTTTTTTCGAATGACGCGTTAGGGGTAAACTGGGAGAGTGATTTCTAAATTATTAGAAATCAAATTTTCCCGAAAGCAATTTTAAATTGCATTCCACATTTCTTATACTTTTGATCCCTTTCCTTTTCGTTATGAATGTTTTTTTTTATGGTAAAGTATATGTTTACTACGAATAACTTTGCAATCTGCAACTCGTCAAAAAAGAAATTATTATATTTAGTGTATTTTTAAAAATTTTCTTTTTAAGAATTTGTTTTTGTTTAATTATTTTTAACAATTAAACCATTTGAAGATAGAAACAGGTAGAATCCTCTAAGTACGATCATCTTATTTATTTTGTTTACTTAATTGGTGTTTGTATAAATTCTTTAGTATAAGAAATGTTAATTTCATTTTATTGACATACTAGTTTTATTTAAAAACATCTGATAAATTTGGTTGGAAAATATTTTGATTTTAACCCAATTGCATTATCTGGTAAATTCATCGTAGTAAATCATTATCTGGTGGATTTATGTTTTAGTTCTTTTCTTCTTTTCCAGTATATATGTATCCAATGTTAGTTTTGTGTTTTGCACTTTAAATACTATATAAAGGATTGCTTTTTCAATTCCTACTATTAGCTCGCACTGTCTATATATTTATTTATTTATTTATATATTTGCATATTTATTTATTTATCTTGGTGGAATTTTCAATCGTTAATAAAATACATTTTAAAAGCGCTGAATTGAGCTGAAATTTTATATACAGGATCATTTGGGATGACAATCCAGTAATTTAATAATAATTAATAAAAATTAATTGATTAAAACTAATTATTTAAAGAATTACAAATACAGCCACATTGGCGACTTAGCGACCATTTTGGCGACTTTTGTCAAAACTTGAAAAGGTTTTTTTTTCTCACGTGTTAAAGCATTCAGTTGGACTGAAATTAAAAGGACAATACGATACTGTAATGATAATTAAAAAACCTAATTACCACTTAATGTTGTGATTCTGTTCTATGTATATACATATTTATATTAATTGTAACTAATAAAAATTAGCTAAAATAAAAATTTTCGTTGTGGATCTAAGTAGGAATTGGCTTAAAAACTATTTTTTATATTACTTGTTTTTTATTAAAATTCGTTCTGTAAAATATTATTTTAACCTTGCAAACTGTTTATTTAAAACTCTAACCTCTTACATAAAATGTTTTTTTTTATCCTACACCCATCTTCGGCACATCTACCATTAGTCAACGAGCAGCCCAATGAAATGATGACGAAAAAAAAAAAAAAAAAGAATCAAAATTTACCTCTATAGGGTTGCCTATAAAAAACTTCAAAATAACATGTCACTGTCTGAGATGGTCACTATCCATTTCACCCTGGTGGAATAGAGGCAATGAGCAGAATCCTTTACCCCAATGCGATGTAAATGCCTTTACAAAAAAATAAGAGATAAGATAGAGGCAGGGAACTGGGGATTCTACCACTTTTGTTAAGATGTTCGACTTTTTACCTGCAGCTGAAGCACCAAACTGGGAGACACTATTAATTTGCATTTTACTGTAAATGAGTCTTTTGATGTTAAGCAGAGGCAAATGAGTCAGGTTGGGACATGAGAGATCCTGCTTTAGCAAGCCTAAATGCTTTCTTATTCCCAGAAATGTTACAATGGCTGGGAATCCACTGGATGGTCAATGATTTCTGTAGACTTCCCGAGTTCAATTAACTTCATTCTACGGGAATGAGCTAGTGTGTTTTCATTATATCTTGAGTTTACTAGAGACAAAATGTCAGCTTTAGAATCGATAAAAAACACAATATTTCGTTCAGTGCAACTTTCCAATTTCCACAAATGATATTGCTGCTATCTTATGTAAAATGTGTAATTATGTATGTTTAAATAATTCTTTTCGTTTAAAGAAAGATATCTGATGGACTAGAAATCTACCGATGACACTAGAGGTAATGGTTTTAAAACAATGCTTCTTAAACTTTCAGTATTTGCGACCCAATGCTCGATCCTATAATTTTCATCGCCCTCCCCCCTCCTTCCATACAAATAACAATGCATTGAGAAATCAATAAAATTATACTTCGACGCTAAAGCAACAAAACGACTTTAACTTCTTCAGTGCCACCGGTGTATGCATACATCTCGCTCAACCGGTGCTTAAATACTCCAGACGTATATATACGTCTTTTTGAAGTACGATCTTTTCTATGCACTGCTATCTATAAAATTATTCCGAAGGCTTTGGAATGCAATAAAAGAATATTGACAGTGTTTGCGAAGGATTTACTTATAGCAGAGGATTTCCTTATTTATTCCTTTTCTTCCCCCCTTTTCCAATACGTCACATACATGCACTTATGTAGAAAACGGAGGCATTGGGAAGCGATTCACGTAACTTTTATTCGGCAGTTAAGGTATTATTTATAAAATGTACAAATTATCAAGATAATTCTTAATTTTTGTATATAATTTTTTATATAACGAGCGCATGGGATTACTGACGATTATTAAACTTGTTCTTACTTTAGTATTGTTAAATGGATTATAAAAAAAGTACATTGTGCAGTACTGATACATTTATAAGTGTATTATATCAGTGCAGATGTTAATTTTGTTTTTCATTATGTCAGAGTCTATTTTGTTTATTTACTTTCAGTAAAGTATTTTTTTAAAATTATTTTTTCGACTTTTCAATAGATTCATGCACCCCCCCCCCCCCAGGGGAGCATGCCCAACTGCTTAAGAAACGCTGTTTTAAATACACTCGGTCTTTCCTAAGCAAAAAAAAAAGCCTCCAAGATCCATAAAATTAAAGGTTACATTTACCATCGCTTTCTACAGTGCTGTAAGGATGTACTCAATAACACCGAAATAAATTCTACTATGAGTATTCCACCGTTTATTTTGGGCATCTCTAAATACGTCTTCCATTGTTATCAGAGCCCATTTCAAAGAAGGACTCATCAGTGAAAGCAATCTTAATATATCCGGTGTAATTTCAGGTCGAATGCAGTCGGCACCACTAGAAACGAACAAGCAGTGAGCAATGGTGAAAGCAAATCTCCACAAAGGCCTGCTTGACCCCAGTTTCAGTCGCTGAGTACCCTACTAATGATCATTGCAGACACTGCTGTTCCGGTTACACGTCGAATTGTTGATAAGGACGCATTAGGATCTGTGGGCGTTCATTGGATGATCGCTCCATCGCTCGCTCTTAGCCAGTCTTTATCTTGTTAGCACTGTCTACAATCATAGTCTACCCATCGTTGTAAGCACTGTAAAATGATAGCATCGCTCCAAACAAAATATTGAGCCTATATTTCGATTTCTCATCACCCTTCTTCCTTTAATCAAATTAATGAAATGAATCCTTCTGCAGGGACATTAGTGCCTTCCAAGGGGAAAGAAGCCCACCCAAACGTAAAATATACCTTGGCTTTGAAATGTTTTCTGCTTTAAAGACCAATCGCATGGTTTATTGTACTGTGCCAAAGCTCTAGCTAGTCAGTTATTGGCTGTCCAAAGTTAATTAATTTCATATTCTATTTTAATGTATGCATACGTTATTTCGTCCTATTTGAATGGCTCCATACTGGTGAGTCATATTTCAAGGTTCATATTGATTTAGGCTAAAAAATTACAAAATGTTTATTAAGAATGTTAGTAAATTATTTTCTATGCAAGCGCAAATGAAATGACTTATAAAATGGTTAAATAATAGTTTTACATTAATAATTATTTTTCCTAACATTTTAAAGCTCAAATTAAAGTTTGATTGATAGGAAAACAGAAACATCGGGTTAAAAATTTTTTTTAAAGAGAGAATTCACGGTATTTAAATGTTCACAAATTAAAAGTTTGTAATCTTTAAACTTTTCCGAATTTCTTGTTTTATAAACTCTTTTGAAATCAACTTATCATTATTTTATTTTGTAGGGTTGTATTAAAATAAAATCGTGCATGTTCAATGCTTTAATGCAAAATATAGCCAAATTATGCAGGAACTTCTGAAATATATCTGGTACCTGCATTTGCTCATGTGTAACCTTAAAGTAACTTAAAACTATTTCCTCTTAGTATAACATTCGAATTAGCAATCATAAACTATAAAATGCTCAAAAAAGAGGGAAAAAGAAAATTTCACAAATTAGATCTTTACACTGTGCTCAGAATTTCGGATAAGAGTCTCCTATTCGAGTATCCCTAATTTTCACATAATGTCTTGAATGTTAGCTAACTGCTATGTATTATGTATCGAATATATTTTTCTCATCAACAAGAACAATAACGCTGATGTTGTGGTAATAAATTAAGGAATATATCGAATTCAGTTATCGGTCATTATATTTTTTACATTCAGATAATTTGATTGGCTTTACTTCGAGTGATGAATTTTTTCAAAGTAACGGCAGTCTTTTTGTCTTTGAAGCTCTTATAATTACAATGCTTCTCACTGTATAGATTGCCCACGTATTATTTGTGGAAAAACTAATATTATCAGATGATGTTCCTGAACTTTGATATATGATGAATAAAGTGAGTTTCAATTTCCTTTGGTAACAAAAATCGTTATTTTTTCAAAATTAAAATTATTTTTTCGAACATAAAGAAACTCATAAAGGTATGAAATTGAAATTCGGTAAATTTTACAATTAAGTATAGTTACCAGAAATTTTAAATTTTTGAATCTTTGATTTGACATTAATGAAAATTTAATTTTCCTGATATTGGTTGCAAATAAGCAATTGAACAGATAGTATATGAGAATATTGAAACTCATGCAATTATAATGCTTTTCCATGTATTCTTGCATTAGCTAAGGATTATCATGGAAATATGCAAATGTTTGCTTTTCATTTTGTACGTTTTTGGAACTGTTAATCATTAATTTTGTATAATTCTGTTTCTTTTTCTAAGTGACTTCTTATCATTTAACTGCAATGGAAGTTATGTGCTTTTGTTTCACTTATTGAGGTAGAACTAGTGTGTAACAGAGCACACTCTTGAGTATAGAATACTAAAATGTAACGCAATACTCCTAGTTACTTATACAAAATCATTGCTTTTGCAATAATAATAAAGAATATATTGCAATGGAAACTAGAAATAATTTTGAGTAGATATTTAAAATTTACTATGGAAAAATCATCGGAAATTCAAAACAGTTGAACTCTAAGCCCTATAAGTTTAATAAGTTACTTAAGGATTACTGTTCTCTTACAAACAGTACTAAATTTAAAACACATAATTTAAATATATATATATATATATATATCCCTACCATGCTTTTTCGAAATGTTATGTTACATATAAAAAGAGCAAAGCATTTAAAACTTATCGCAGCGTCGATTTAAATTAATAAATAATTAATAACTGTCAAATATAGATTTATGCAATTAAAAAGTGTTTTTTTTCAATATTAATATAAACAAAAGAAATGCCCTTAAATTGATTTTTTTTTCATTTTCAGCAAACATTTCTGGTCTGTTTTTTTTATTTCCTGGGTCGAAGTTCCCACCTTTGAATCGTCTAAGCCATTACTCACAAATTGAAATTGATTGAGTGTGGTCCTTATACGATTCACTAAGAAATCGATGAACTTTTCCGTTTATTTTCTTCTTCAAATGAAGGTGTTGTCGTCAATGAAGAGAAATTGAGGACACCAAAAAAAAAGAAAAAAAAAAGACATAAGTAAAGAAATAACACCTCGCAACAATATCGGTCACTAGTGAGTCAGACTTTTTGCAAGTTTTTGAGGTCATTACGGAAATCAAGAATAACTCTCCAAAGAAATCTTCAATATCGTCAAACCAGATTATCTGTTTCTGCTCTTTCCAGATATGTGTGCATCCAAAATCGCCAGTCAGATTCAATTCCCTTTCATTATCAATAAGTGCTTGATATGACTTCTGATCTGTCAAAACATCGCATTTCTGATACCACATGAAACATAGTTTCTGATCAGCAGGTGTTAACAGATCACTCAACACTTGAATGTCTGGATTTCGATTACCTTTAAATGTCCGCCTGTGTGGTTTCGACACCATGTTATAAAATGCGTAAAATAATTGTAATAACTAAACAATTACAAGACTACTATTCTCAGTAGTGTTTAGTTTTAAGACTATTTAATATTATTTAATGTAATGAACATATTTTATGACCCTTTATGGCATAAAAAATTGACGTTGACAGTATGTTTCCTGAGGCTTGTTGGACCACTTTTTTGTCGCCAAACATTTCGAGTCGCAAATCTGTCAGACACATTACTATTATGCGGTATCCATTCTGTGCCATCCCTATCGATATATATATCATGATTTACTGGTATATTATCAATTATATCTGCATTTTCTTCATATTCTTCGCAGTCACTTTCACGCAATCTTATGTCTTCATCGGAATACAAATTAGAGTAAGACAGCTCATACACACATCACCATCCGATTTATTCTCAGAAATCTCTCGCAATAATTTAGCAATTTCATCAGGGAACGAGACCGTAAGTTTTATACAAACCACCGTTTCAGGGCTCTGCTCTGCACATGCAATTTTTTTATGAGCTGATAACCGAATGCTACGTAATGACGCACTAAGACACAACAATTTTAGAAAAATAGATTCGTTTCCACTGTTAACCCAATTCGATTGAATTCAAGATTAAGTAAATGTGGGATAGTACCTTGGGAGGTTTGTTCTACTAATGGTAATGATGAAACGACAGCTATTTATGATGATAAATTGCCTTGGTGATGAAATGACACGAGCGGACGTTCTAGGTATATTTAAATGTAAAATTTCTCCTGATTAACCTAGAACTGCAAAACTTTGACTGTGTAATTACCATGAAAAATAATTAAAATGCACAAAAAAAATCAAATTCCCCGTAAAAATGAGGAATGGAGAACAAACTGAACAAGCTCCGGTGTCAAACTGACATAGATGGACGTTCTAGTGTTAATGCATGTTGTTATACAGATAGATCAACATAGTGTGGCTTCTTTGTCACGATTAAATGAAATATTGGTCATTCACTAGTCTATTGTAATTTACCAGCTCTTTCCTAGAAGGTCTTCCTCACCCGTAGAATAATTGTTATTCTCTGATTGAACGTGACTTGCCACTACTTGGCCTTGAGTGAGGTGTTTCTGTAATATTGTTCTCTCCAAACTCATGAAATGACGTGGATTGTCCAGAAACACGCTACCGCACTACTTTTACTTTGACCTTCATTCATTTTTCTACTGCTTCAACACCAAGGTCATTCAGATGTTGTTTATGTGAGTGCCTGTTGGACAAATCATGCTGAGGCAACAATTCGATTTCGTTTTAACTAATGCACTGTGTATAAAAATTTTCACAGAAATGCTTAGCTTACACCATTAGATTGTTTTATATCCTTTAAACATTTGTCCTGTACCCAATGTTGTATGAGTGTTGTTGTTTCTACTGCCTACCAATCTATGGTGTCAGATCGAGGCCAACAACATTCATCGTAACAAGGGGCCAGATTACGTATGTCTTCAGAAGCAGCTTTAAGCATCATGCAGGTTATAGTACGTTTTGGCTCGGTTCCACCCCAGTTTTGATGGAGAGCGCAATAAGAGGAGGTCAAGAGGGCTACCATCTCCCTTCCCTTAGCGTCAACCAATCGAGAGGTTTTGGATTCGTCGAATATTAACAGCGTCATCATGCTGCACAGGCACTATACATTTAAAAAACATTCCTGCCTTCTTCGTAATTCGAGCCAAAGCTCTAAAGCTCAGTAGTCAGCGTTACTAACAACTATTCAGTAGGCAAGATAACTCTGCATATGTATGCCAGCCATATATGAACTTTGCAGTTTTTTATATTGTTCTTTCGTTCCTTCCTACATTCTTCTTAAGCTGCAATGATAATTAGCTTTTGTATCCAAATGCATGTTTAAAGAAATTGTGATATGAACATCTAATCAAGGATTGAAATTAAAATTATTAAAAGGGATTTTTTTTAAATTCCAGGACACAGGTTTTAAAGTTTTCCACATGAAACTAGTACTTACGTATGGAAAGTTATTTTTCAAAAATTCAAATGATAGAATAGTTTTAATCTTCCTCAACAAATGATTATTCCTTCCAAAAATGAGAAAGCTTTATAATCCTGTTTTCTTCAGAATTTCCCCTTTTTTTAAAAAAAAAAACAAAAACAAGGCAATGTTGAGTTTCGATCTAGCCACATCGTAAATATTTACTCTAAAAGCATTCCCGAGACGAAACCTTAAGACGTTTACTAATTGGATAAAAAGACGTCAGTTTTAGAAGAAAATGATCGCAAAAATTCCTGGAAGAAAAATGGATTGAAAGTAACTTTCAGTCAGAATATTTTTCACTTTTTAGCTCACAAGAGAAAAAAAAATGCGATTTTTTTTCGGTCCTAATTGACAGGGAATTGGGAAAATAAAAAGTGCGTATCGGATTATATATATTTAAAAAAATAACAAGGGAAACTTACGAAATTCTAAGAAAATATTTTTCTATCGAAAATGCAAAGCAATATGTATCACATGAAGGAAATAAATTTTCTTGCAGCCAGCTATATAGTAAAAAAAAAATAAATTTACTTTCTATTAGATTAAATTAATTATTAACAAATGCACTCATGTATATATAATAAATCTATTAAAAGTTATTATAAGAAATACTTACTGAGATACACTCATATAAATTCATATGAGTTCAAATGTATTTTCAAATATATTTAAGGTATTATTAAACACTGTTTAATTCATGCAAAATGTTGCATCTTTAAAATGACTTACGTTATATATATAAATACAATTAATAATAGTAACAATAAATAAAGAGTATGAAAGACTGAATACAATGCGCGTGCCGCCAAAACTCAGAAATGAGTCCCCGTATGATCAAGGGAGTTCTGTGGTGTGGATTGATTGAATATTAACGTCGCACTCTTCAGCTACACGAAGGCTTTTGGCGACGGACCACGTAATTTTGAACCATGGTCAAGTAACGTGGACGACACCAGAGCGGGCATCCCCTCTCCTAACTACCACACCACACCAACGGGAGGA
>BMAV01007852.1:39543-65904 GCA_019973955.1 Trichonephila inaurata madagascariensis
TCGACAGATTTAGTGTGCATCGCTGCCCTACCAGGCGGGTCTTAAGTGGTACTGGGCTCGAACTCGTGACAAGGCAAGCCACGATCCGATACCTATACCACTCGGCTACCGCGGCCCATGTGGTGTGGAAGCTCTCTATCCTCCATCCATGAACAAGGTTCCCGTTTTAACCAGAGAGTTGCTGCGAAGACTTACAGGGTGTTATAAATACATATTCTTATTTTTGAGCAATTAAAACTTCAGACTTGAAATTTAGCAGTTGTATTAATTTCATGAAGTATAACTTGGCTAGAGAAGGGGGTTTGCTAAAGTTGACCCCAAGGGCCGTTTCGAGGACTAAAGGTGAGTTATGGTTAAATAATAACACTTCTCCTTAAAAATTTATTTTACATTTTTCTACACATTGTTTTGCACCGGGTTTTACTCTTCTTACAATTCACCTATTATATCAAGAATAACGTTTTTTTTTTATTTTAAAAAAATTAACCCATGTAAAGAACGAGTACTTCAGCTAGTACATACTGAAGAGCTATAGTTATAAATAAGCAAAGTTTAAATAGAAGTACAGCCAGACAGTATAGGTAAGAAATAAGTAGCTACAGTAGTACAATAGCAAACGCTTAGCCTCAGGAACTATTGCTGGCATACACATTGTTTTGAGGCCGGCCATGTATTGTCGAGAAGATTAAATCAACGATGTGTTGTGGGGATATGTTTAATTATTTTAATAACGCTTTATATATATATACTTACAACTAAAAACATCAATTTTTAATATTTTTCTACATTTCGCAAGTAGTTTTAATTAATTTTTTCTTGTTATAATTGTATTTAATAAAATAACATTAGTATATATTTATTTTAATATTCTAATAATGACATATTTCTACTCTTATTTCCCCTTTTCCTACATCTTAGTAGTAAAGACAAATTATAGATTGCCTGGCCTCAAAATAATGTTTAAACCTGCAATCTATTGTACTACTGGGGATACACTTGTTTCTTACCGATACTGTATAACTTAACTTCTATTCACGCTTTGATTACTTTATAATTATAGATATTTAGTATATTATTATTGATAACATACAAAAGAGAGTGGGGTATTATGGAATAGTCGGGTAGGAATACCGAGTTCTTGGGTCTGTTTGTAACTGCTTATGCTTAAGAAAACCTTTAACTACTAAAGAAAGACCCTCGTGATGCATTGCAGCAAGAGTTGACCACTTGCTGTTGCTTTACCTTTAACTATAGAACAAAGTATGTTTTGCGATTGCCAAAAGTTTTTGCCGGTAAGTTTGCAAACATTTTAGCATAATGGTACATATCTGATTTGATAATTAAAATTAAGTATAACCTATACTGAAAGAACTGTAGTTTGTAATACTGTGATTGTTTTTTAGTTGTCAATGCTTTGTCTTTCAGTTTAAAGGCTCATTTTTCAAGATGGCTTGTCGGGTAATAAGGAATACTGTTGGCTCACCTTAATTGCTCTGGAGTGGTGAAAGACTATATTAGTGACTTTTGTAAATAGACTCGAAACAGAAATGACTTTTTCGTATTCTTAAAAAATATGGCTTTTATAGTCAAAGGTAACTACGTTTTTTTTTTTTTTTTAAAGTCTTAGTTAGCTTTCAAATGGTTTAAACCACGTATTTCATACTACCAGAATATTTCATCATAGTATCCATTTATCATTTTTTTCTTTTTTTTGATATTTTTTTATAACAACAAAATAAATATCTTTTTTTTTTTGGCAAATGGTAATTACTTACAATAGTTTACTGTATATATCCATGATGATTTTGGAGATTTTTTCAATTCCTACTATTACCTCACACTCTATATATATTTATTTATCTTGGTGGAATTTTCAATCATTAATAAAACACATTTTAAAACGCTCAATTGAGCTGAAATTTTATATATATGATTATTTTCGATGACAATACGATACTTTAATGATAATTAATAAAAATTAATTACCACTTAATGTTGTGATTAATATAAATATGTATATACATACTTATATAAATTATAACTATTTAATAAAAAGTTGCTAAAATGAAATTTTTCTTTGTTGATCTACGTAGGAATTGACTTTAGATTTTTTTATTTTTATATTACTTGTTTGTTTGTTTTTTTATCAAAAACCAATTAAGTTACTATTAGAAATGTAAACTGTATATTTCATAAAACCCAACTCTATGTATAGATATATACTAGCCCTTACCCACCCCCTCCGTTGGGCATTTCATGATGTATGAATAAATACTGCCTATATATAAATTATTGATATCTATGTGCTAGCATTAAACGTTCGATTGTATTGAAAATATTTCTTACAAACCTCACCTCATGAGTTATAAGGGACAGGACTCGAATTTCTAAAATTGGAGAATTATCGTTTGAACTTTCATAATCTTCTCTCACAAAATAGATTCCCACAAAACTTATTTTTAGTGTATTTCTACTTAACAAGGTAAACACGTTTGTCAAAATTCAAGCAGCGTAGGAGCTCAAAATTTTTTAATCAATAAGCGTCCCTCCCCCCAGAGAGTCAATTTCCGTAACAACCTGTGGCTGCGGTAGCCGAGTGGTATAGGTATCGGACCGTGGTTTGCCTTGTCACGAGTTCGAGCCCAGTACCACTAAAGACCAGCCGTGTAGCGCAGCGATGCACGTTAAATCTGTCGAGAGCTGAAACGTCCTCCCGTTGGTGTGGTGTGGTAGTTAGGAGAGGGGGGTGCCAGCTCGGGTGTCGTCCACGTCACTTGACCATGGTTCAAAATTACGTGGTCAGTCGCCAAAAGCCCTCGTGTAGCTGAACAGTGCGACGATAATATTCAATCAATCAATCCGTAACAATCTTTCTTAGCGGATTTCAACTCAACAAAGGAATCACGCATACCAATTTTCATAACTATATTCTAATAGTCCGAAAACGGAATGTTTTTTTTTCGTCTATACTTTGCAGTATCCCCCCTCCACCCCATAGGAGTCGATTTCCGTAAAATTCGTTCTTAGCTGATCTTTATTGAGCAAAAGAAACATATGCTAAATTTGAAGTCTGTGGGTCTAACACTTCAAAAACATGATTTTTTTTTATGTATAATGGCTCTTAAGGGGACTTGGTACCCTTTGAACAACTTTCTTTATTTATGAATTTAAAAATTATATTTTAGAATTTTATACAATGCTTCTATTCAAGAAAATGAAACGAGATGAAATTGTTCACATATTATTCACACAATTTTAAAAATTTAAACTTTTTGAAGAAAATTTTTAAAATTTTAAAATCTTACTCCTTTTGTAATTATTAATTTTTTGACCTGAATTTTTTTTCTAGTATTTGTATGGATATTCTAAGCAACTGTAGGAATCGATTTTAAAAAAACTTCATTCGTTTTTGAGAAAAAAAAAATAAAATGTGGATATGCATGCTAAAAATTAACGAAAAGGCCAATGTCTTTTACATTTAAGTTTTTTTTAAAAACTGTATTCAGTTTAGAGCAAAATGAATCCCTAATTTTGTTGCATGCTTTATATATATCATGCAGGAAAAATATGGAAGTGATTGGTAAATAGTTGTGGAAGAAGTAGCATTTTGAATGCACTAATGTTTCGAAAAACACAAACTGAGAAAAACCACTTTAAAGTTTATAATTCTGAAAAAATAATTATAATAAGCTTAAATAAACTTAAAATACAACTTTAATATATTAGTTATATACTTTTCTTTAAAATAATTTTATTTTCGTAGTTTTTGAACCCATACATTTTTATAAATTATCAATTTTGGAGAGTATTAATTGCACAAGAAAATTCAAGAAAAATGTTAGAAAATTTTTTTTTTCTGTCACGACAGAAATTTTACTTTTTTTCTTCGCATAATATTAAATAGTATTACATTTATATGAAAGACATATCATGAATAAGAACTAAAATTATGAAGTTATTGATATAAAATGCCTTAATTCAAAAATTTTACATGCACACATTTCACAAAGAAAAAAAATTACACTATAGTACTGCCTCGGTAATATTCTGCTTTATATATTACACATTCTTTTTTATACTTATTATTTCTCTTTATAAAATATGTTTTTTTTTATCAGAACGCATTTTTGACCTTTTTTTTTCTAAAAAGGGGGCGTGGCCGAATTGCCTGATTTGTTTTCAAATGAAGTTGTATTCAACTTTTAACTTTACGACACAAGCACGTGATACATCAATCGAAAGATAATAATGCAACAAATGAAATAAAATTAAAAAAAAACCAAAAAAAAACCGACAGCTTGGTCATTTTTGGGGTACCAAGTCCTCTTAAATTTTTGCTCCCTTTGTCCAGTTGCACTTTTTGTCTCGTAGTCATGGTACTCGGCTGTGAACCCGAACGTCGCAGGTTCTATCCTCCACAGGTCCTTACTCAATGAAAGGAACATCCATGCCAAATAATACACATAGTTATAAAAAAGTTTTGCTCAAACACTTCTTCTTTAATTTGGTTTTTTTCGTCCACTGTCAAAAACCTATCTTTTGAAAGATATAGATATGCATATCATTTCGAGAAATAGAGCTTTTAGAATTCTTGGTATTTCCACGAACAATAATCGATTCAGTGAAGCGATTAAGTCAGTTCTTTTCCCTTCCAAAAAGGGATACTTCAACACAGAATTTAAGCCTTACTGAATAATCGTAAAATCCTTCCATAAAGTTTCCCCGTTTCCTCAGCAAAATAATGCAAAGGGTTGAATCTTAGGGAACGTGGATGTGAAAAAAAAATCTAATGAAGAAAAAAAAAGAAGGATTTTATCTTTCAGAAAGGAGGTACTAGAAATACTTCACTAGTTTCTTTAAGAAGTTTACTGGGACTTAAGTATTGTGAGGAAGGCTTTGTTGTACACAATGGCTTTCCGATCCTTTTGGGAAAATTCGGGTTCGAGGATTTAATTGAGGTAATTAAGGAAAAGCAGATAATTAATGCAATTTAACAGGCCATGGTAAAAGAATACCTCAGAATTAATTGTCTGTTTCCGCTCTATTAAGAACAGCAATTAGGCAGAGGATTTTAATATGCGTTGCTATGGTAGCATATTCTTTTCTTGTCTTTTCGGATAAATATTGGTTTTGGCTGACACAGATGGATTTGTCTTAATGTAATTAGACATTTTGTAAAAATGAATGTGATTTAATTATTGCTTTTATTTAAAATTTATATATTTCAGAGATAAAGAGAAGGTAGAAATTTTTAAAATATTTAGAATTAACACGTTTTTCTTTTTTAAGTAAAATTTATTTGAGGGTGGCATACCGCTCTTGGGAATGCCAATTCAATTGAAATACTGGGATAGCAATTCGGACTAATCCTGTAGGGAAAGGGGGGGGGGCAACTTGTTTTGGCCCTCGGGCCGCATTGTGGGAGAGGAGGATACCGAGGGTCTACGTCTTTTAAAACGATTTCACACACAAATTCATTGTAAAAAAGTACATATAAGTTAAATAAAACACAGCGACAGTTTTATTCAATTTACTTATTGTGTTAATTTCGTAATATCGGTAGCTGCTAACACATTTGATTTCAGAATTAGTTTAATGAGCAAACGTACCCTGTCACATTTTTTTGCTCACACTCTTTTTCAATTCCTACTATTAGTTCACTATCTCCCTATATATATCTTGTTCAAATTTTCAATTGTTAATAGTTGTTAATTTCAATTGTTAATTCCAGCCTCATTGAGCTGAAATTGTGTATACACAATTATTTTTGGATGACAATACGGTAATATAATTATAATTAAAAAAATTAATTGATTATAACTCATTATTCAAAGAATTACACATACATTCATGTTGACATCATTTTTGGCGACTTAACGCCCATTTGCCGACTTTTGTCAAAACTTTAAAAGCTTTTTTTCCCCTCACATTTTAAAGCGCTCATTTGAGTTGAAATTTTTTGAGCATGATTGTTTGGGGGTGAATATACGATAATTTAATTATAATTATTTAAAATTAATTGCCACTTAATATCTTGATTCTGTCATAGGTATATACATATTTATATTAAATGCAATTATTTAACAGTAACTAAAATAAAATTTTTCTTTGTTGTGACCTAATTAGGAATTGACTTATTATTTTTTTATATTATTTATTTTTAAAAAAAAGTCAAGAGGGAGATTGTTTGTTGAAATACTCTTCACAATATGCACGTTTATGCCAGCCAACTTACATCTATAAGAACTCTTGTTGATCTTAATGCAATTGAAACTTTGCTCATGAATATGTCGATGAAAATCTAAAAAGAATTTCCGTGCAGTTCTCTTCAGGCATGGACATTTTTCACCTGGCAAAGATTTGTAAAAGTCAAGTATAGTCATAGCATAAAACATTTCATTTACACTGTGATTTCATTACATTTACTTTGTGTTACAAGTCAATAAATTAAATCTGTAGCACCTCAGATTCTGTATCAAATCAGTAATAATGAGATAACAGAGAAAATTGAATTTAGGTTCAAGTTTTTTTTTTTTTTTTTAAATCCTGAGTTCTTGCGACTTCGAACTCCGAATTCAGCAGATGATCTCTTTGTAAAAATACTTCCAAGCATTTGTTTTCCTAATAAATGAATTCTGTTTTTCTAATAGTGAAAAAGACGAGACGAATCTTTGATATCGAACATGAAAGAAAACTCAATTTAGAGTGGAGTTTCTGATTGCCTTGGTGGGTCACGAAAAAAAAATATATATTTGCCCATCCATGGTATATAGGGTTTTGTTTTTCTTTATGAAAATATAGATTTTGTAAAAAGGAATGTGTTTAATTATTTCTTTTATTCTAATTATACCTAATTTATTTCAGAGATATAGAGAAGATATAGGAGTTTTAAGCATTTATGATAAACTCTTTTTCTTTCAGTGAAAATAGATTCCTGAGGGTAACCATATCGCGTTTGGTAATGTCACTTCAATAAGCATACCAATGGTTCATTCAATGGCCGTTTTGGTTAAATACTAACGCTTGTTTTTTTTTTAAATCCTATTGAAAATTTGCTTTATCTTATTTTGAGTACATATGATGGGGCTGTCAGTGGGCTAAATTCATAACGGTCACATGATAAATGCAATCATATGTTGAATAAAAAAGATGCATCAAATATTAAGATTCATCTTAAAGTTTTTCAAAATTTAAAAAAACAACAACATCATATATTATATGAGTACTTTTTAATCAAGTGCATTTTGTTTGCCTATGTGCATTATTATTATTGACAAATATGTACATTTTAAAAGAAAGTTTCATTAAAAAATGTTGACAGCAGTGAAGATTATGAACTTATTGGCGGAAAATTCATAATTGTATTCATCACGTGAGTATGACATGACATGAGTCTATGAACTGGTTGGCAGGAAACAAGTGTTTAGTTATCATATGTCTATGACATCACTTGAATGTACCCCATAGCCTTTGAGTTGCTTAAAAATGAAAGGTGAATAGAAAATCCACATCGTCCAATGCCATATTTTCATTATCAGTTAAATTGGAATCATATTTCCGCTTTTTTCCAAATCAACTATTCTTTCACACGAACTTTCTAATACGAGATTCGTTCGTTTTTGTCTTCTGGTATTTTTAACCCGCGATCACTCGCGCGGGGTGTTCTGTACACCCCAGCAACAAGAAAATCCTCCCAGATTTTTAAAAAGAATGTGCAGAACCACGAATTTTTCTGTAGCTGCAGATTTTAGGTCATTGAACCTTCAGGCGTGATGCAATCCCTCTTTAAGGAATGATTGGAATGTAATGACCTTCAAAAGTTTATCTGGAGGGCTGAGAACTCCCGCGAGAAGTTGAGCATTTGTACACAGTCTGCTCTGAAAGTTTAGAAAATGATTAAAATATTATTTTTCTACTTTCTACAATCATTATCTCATTAATTATAAAGTATATTTATTACTGGCATATACGTTTTATACTGGTTTGTGAAAAAATATAAAATTATGTGTTTTAAAATGAAAATTTTGTATGTTTAGTTTAAATTAATGTTAGTCTCATTTGTGTGCAATAAATTTAATAATTTTATTTGTATAATACAAAAAACATCTTTTACTTTATAAATATGTATCATAATGACTTAATTTTTATTTTCATAATTAAATACACGTGTTAAAAGTTTGGGGTGTTCTCTACACCCCGCGAGTAACGAAGGTAGCAAAAACAGGCGCGAGTGACCGAGGGTTAAATAACATCATCATTCGAATTCTTTTCAACTAAAAACTTTATTTTCGTAAAAATGTGAACATTCGATATTATTCGAAGTAAAATTTTTAACAATCCATCGCAGCATTACAGGAGTTTATCCATCGCATTAAAAATAAACAACAAACAATAATAATAAAAAAGAAATTAATGTATACATCTCAGTGATACTGCTCAGAAAAAACTCAAGAAAAACTTGAAAAAACAAACAAACAAAATAACAGAAAATGAAAATGGAACACTCAATAGAAAATGAAGTTGGTATTTTAATAAAAAGCTTTTTCAATAAGAATAACGAAATATTTATTCTAAAAAATCACCTGTCCTGTTAAAAAAACATCTGCTGATTTAAATAACACATAAGGGTAAAAAAGAAAAAACAGACAGAACACATGATCGTAAGAATGCCGTACTTCAGTACATCGCAGATATTAAAATAAACTGTTTGCTAGACTGGATTTGTTATTGCCTTATGAAACCGAAGACGCACACACAATGCCAAATTCAAGGTGCAAAATAATCTTCAGTTTAATCATCAAATGCAATTATAGATGTTTTTGAAATTATTTATTTCTTATCGTAAGAATAAGAAAAAAATGATACCATTTTTTGAATAATCTAAGAAATAATATTTGTGTGATCTTAATGAAGATTACTGAAGATTTTCGTTAGATGAAAAAAAACCAAAACATCGCCAATTCAAAAATATATTGCCAAATGCTGATATATTTTTTAGTGTGTTCGAAAATTCGCAGGAACGGTTTCCACTCTTGGCTGTTTATCGTGGCATTTGGGGACATCTTTTGATTTCAAGAAATTAGCTGACGGTATAATAAGTATCCAAAATGTTATCAGTTCTATTAATTGTTAAAAGAAAGCTTATTTAAAAAAAATATAACCCAAATTGCAAAATAATAAAAAAATGTTCTTTTTTTATGAAATGCAAAATTTTAGCACAAATAAATTTTAACTTTGAAGTTTGGAGCCTAAGATGTTTTTGAATCTAACTAAATATTTAGTGAAACGTGTCAAAGGAAAATTTTCTTTTCAATTTTGTAATTGATTAGTAAATATGTACTGAGTGTTCATAAAAAAAAATGTTTTAAGTATTATGGAAGACTATTTAGTGGCAAGCATTGAAGCATCAAACCTTGTTAGCTAGTAACTTAGCAGTATTTAAAATTGTACGTGCTCTTAAAACCAAGACAAAAGGCGCATTTGGGGGGAAAACTGTACGTGCTAAGTACGTGTTTAATGTTGAAACAGAATATCTCTCGATTTTAAAAGCTGAGATAGCTCCAGAAGATTAAAATTACTCAGTAAAAATTATTCATTTGAAGTGGATTATAAATAGAATGTATACTTCAATTATATCGAAACTAAACTAGTTTCACATTTCTTTTAAAAGCAATTAAAATTCTATGGGCTTGCTTAAAAATTTACGAATAATATTTTTATTCTATTGTAATTAAATATGCTACATTAAATAAAAATAATACGCAAAGGAGTATGCATAGTTCAATTAGCGCGACTACAGTTTACTTAATACTTGGTATATCTTTGAAAGGAGAAAAAAATGCGTAATCGAAAAAATGTGCAAATGCAAACATAGTTAGATTTTGAAAAGTATGCTTTGGTTTAAAATATTAATTAAAAGTATTTGTAAAATTCCACACATTTTTAATTAAAAATAATTAAATCCATAATTAAATAATTAATTAAATTTGTCCAAGTTGCTTCAAAATAGCATTTTTTGTTTCAAGCTTATAATTCAGCATACAGTAAAATATTTCTGAAAAAGAATTGTAATAATATTCATATTGCACTAATTATTAGTTAGCGTTAATTACTGTCAAAATTGCTTTAAATAGCAACTGATGCATACATTTGAGTACAATACCTAAAATGTATCACCATTCTTCTTTTATTAAATGTACATATTGTGTTACGGTACAGTTACAGATAAACAGCGCAGATATAAATTAGAATTAAATATTTAAAAAATACTGAAGTTAATAAATATATACATTGTAGATAATTCTTATAACAATTATACAATTTTTCAGTACAATATATATAATTTTATCACGCTTGAAAAATATACTGTGAGGATTTTTAATATCTCCGACATCTATATAACTTTAAAAACAGTCTTTTATTCAAGTATGTTTTAATTATAAGCTTAATTATTTTATATAGATAAGGGTAATACGAATTTCTTAATGTGTATAAGTGCTCACTAACTAAAGTAATGTTTGTTTTTATAGGTTAAAAGTATGTCGTTTTAAATTTTATAACAAACTCATTTGAGATTCTCAACTGTAAAGTACTTTTCAGTCTTTCATAATTTTTAATTAAATATTCCATATTAATCTTTCATAACTATTACGATTAAAAAATGTGAAACAATTTGAGTTTTTAGAGAAGTACAATGATGGGTTAGAGAGAGACGTTGTATAAATTTATATAATGCGTGTCCAGAATATTTTTGATGCTCGTGCCCCCCTCGGAGAGTTATCATGACCCCCTAGGGGGCGTGCCCCACAAATTGAGAAACATTGACTTAGACATGAGTTGGATGTCAGAGAGGGGGAGTGGGTTCAAAATCTTGGGGGTCTACGATGTCAGGCTGATACATAAAGGGGGCGGCGGTGAACGAAAGTTTAAGAACCACTGCACTAAGACGACAGAGTATTACTAATGTAGACTTATATCTTAAAAAAAAAAGTGTTACTTTGAAATCCTTCCATTTCAATTATTTTTCTATTTTTGAGTATTTATTTTTCTCACATATCCATTAAATGAAACAGGGAAGTTCAGTCGATGGATTTAAAACTCTTCCATTAATACTTTCCAAGCTATTTTGAATCGGAAGGAAATGGAAATGAATTCCTTATATTGCGAAAAAGAAAAAAAAGTCGACACGAACATCAAAAGTTTTGAAAGTGTAGGGATTAAAATAGTTCCTCTTAGTATCATAAGGATTTACTTTTTGCACTGAAAATACTGAAAATTTTGAGTTTACATTTTATAGTCAAGCAAGTTTCTTAAGTCCTTTCAGTCTGAAAAGTTCTAGCTAGCATAAGTTGCTTCCATATTTGCATAATTTAATATAGCAAGATGGAAACTAGATATTAAGTATGTATTAAAAAAATCAGATTTATTTTAGAAAAAAAGAAATAAGGCATATAGGGACATTGAAAATACTTTCCAGTAGGGCAAATAAAGATGAAAGCACTTTTCAAATATAAGAGCACCATTAAATCAATTTTGTACAGTTGATTTTAGAACAGTCAAATTAAAATAACTTTTTTGTTTCAGTAGATTGAAAGTAATTTCATACAAAGAAAAGCCTTTTATATTTGTTTTTTTTCTTTGCTTTTATTGTATTACGTATACGTACATTTTTTGAACAATAGCTAGTCTTTTAGTTCTCTTATACAGATGAAACAAAGTAATTTACTTTAAGGGGTTCGCAGTTTTTTTTAGAAAATTCTTTTTTAAAGGAAATTTATAATGATTCTGCTTCAGAAAATTTGACCTTCCATTACTTTGCAATAAAACAAGAAATATGTAAGCTGTTTTAACATTGGAAAATAATGTACATAAAACACTTATTTTGCGAGTTAAATATGAGTTAAAAATAATGCTGGTATTTTCAGTTATAAACAGTGTTAGAGAAAATATTGTTTGAATTTATAGGAAATCAAAATTTTTTAAAAAAAATTATTGCGTTATTTCGCAAAACTTAAGTAAATAAATCTATATTTGCTTCTTTCTCAGGAGTTACATAATGGAATTAATGTATTAATTTTCATTATATAAATTCAAGAAATTTAAATATTTCAATTATAGTTATATTTCAAAAGTAAATATCGTGAAACGATTTTGAAACCACATTCAGTAAATTCTTTGAATATTAAATATAGGGTTCTTCTATAAAAAAAATCAGAACAAGTGTTTATTGTAATTAATATTGCACCAAGTGATTGAATTTTTAATTAAAACAGTAAAAAGAACACAATATTTTGTAAATTATTTAAAAATAATTAATAAACTATTTTAATTTATCTCTCTATTTTTTTTTAAAAAAGAGCGGGAAAAAAAATTAAAAGACAGAATTTTTTTAAATTTATAAATTTAATTTTTTTTTATTAGAGTAGCATTGCAGATGTGTTAAGTATTCTTTACTTGTGAAATAAGTTAATTAAATCAGTTATAATTTTTATGTACAAAGATACTGAAATTACTTGATAGTAAAATCTGATTAATTAATAGTAAGCATTTTTAAGCTAACGCACTGCTTGATATCAATTTAGGGTGACATATTAATTAGTTTCAATACTTTTTATAGTTAAAAAAAATGATGAAATTTTACCGTATGGGGATCTAGTGTTAATTAACACGGTCCCTTTTCTTGCGCAAAATAAATCTAAGTAATTAAATTAAATATGAAGAAATACAGAGAAAAAACTTTTATACTTATGGTATAAATCTAATAAAGTTGCTACTGAATAAACACAATATACATCAAATTTAATGTTCATTTTCTAAGATGCATTCTTAGGAATACATCGAAAATATTGATAACAATCTCGAAACTAGACTTTCCAAACAATCTCAAAAAAGAACATAAACGCCGATGATCCTGAAAAAGGATTGAAAAAAATCCACATCTTTCTTGTCACATGAAAAGAATAAACCAATCTTCTCGAAGGGAAAGAATCGGGCGAAAAAAAAATTGGCTCTTTAGTAAAGTTGTTTTGCCACTTGAAGGTTGGGTCAGCGGGCAAAGTGAAATCGCTCAGCTGGAATTCTGGCAAAATGCCGAGGAAAATGTAGAGGTAGAATGTCTTTTGTGCCCACAGTAGTAAATAATACATGCGTGAAATTCAATACCCACCCCTTTTCCCCTTAAAATGTAATGACGGTTTGAAGAAAAGCTTTTTAAAATGATTGAGGCACGTTGAAAGTTATAGACAGATAGAAATAGTTATGGCCACTGAAAAGAGAGCTCTAACTTGAATATATGGCAACCAGTTTTAAGGTACAGCCTGTCAAAAACATAGCTCAAAGCAGTTCACCTTATTTCAAATTTTGAGTAATATGCATGTATTTACACACGTATTATGTTCACACATTATATATATATTTATATATAGATAGAGAATTTTGAAATTTGTTGAGATATTATTTTTTGAATTTTTTTACTTCGATATAAAAACATAACTGCACACAAATAAAAAATCAATAAAGGTATGCTTATGAGATCAGGGCTATCCCATAAACTTAAGGACTTAAATACATTGGTTATTCATAGTTCCCTCCAATATTTCAAAACGTTATAGTGAACTAAAACAAATACAGTAAAATAAAAACAACATTTGAAAGTATACAGAGACAATTCAAGTTTAACTTACTTTACAGGTGTTCTATGCGTGAAACATTGGTTAAACGGCTTGCATCAATGCAATAATTTGGTTCCTGTTACACTCTACTCAATATGGCACTATTAACATAATTGACAGCCCATGTTATCATCTTCATGTGTGTTACCCGAAAACTTATTATTCTACATAAGACCAAGTGTTTTTGTATCCTTTCGCCACCTGATGCACCAGGATTATTGTGGAGTATTGCATTAATGCATGTCATGTAACTAAGGTTTCCCGCATAGGACATCTGTAAGGAAAGCAAATACAACTTTGTCTCTGTTTCTTGATTTGTTTCTTTTAAATGGTCTTTTTTGCTGTATTTGCCTTGGTTTTTCAATTCCTACTATTCGCTCAAACTCTCTATATATTCATTTTTTTTTTTATTTATCTTCGTGGAATTTTCAATCGTTGATAAAATACATTTTAAAGTGCTCAATTGATCTGAAATTTTATATACATGATTATTTTGGATGACAATACAATAATTTAATTATAATTAATAAAAACTAATTGATTAAAACTAATTATTTAAAGAATTACAAATACAGCGACGTTGGCATCATTTTTGGCGACCCTTTCGGAGATTTGTGTCAAAACTTGAAAATGTTTTTTTCTCACGTTTTGAAGCATTCAGTTGAGCTGAAATTTTATAAACACGATTGTTTTGGATGAAAATACGATACTTTAATGATAATAAATAAAAATGAAATACCACTTAATGTTGTGATTCTGTCCTGTGTATATGCATATTTATATTAATTGTAACTATTTAATAAAAAGTAGCTAAAATAAAAATTTTCTTTGTTGATCTAAGTAGGAATTGACTTGATTTTTTTTTCTATGTTACTTGTTTTATTGTAGCTTTTCCACTTACTGGAGGGAATTATGAACCCTGTACATCAGGGGTGACAAACTCGCGGCCCACAGTGAACGTTTTTGGGGTCCCGGTTAGTATATCGGTACACAATAATATATAATTAAGTATCAGAATTTCTGCCGAAATAGTACAGATAGTAGCAGAGAAGATATATATTAAGTGTCAGAGAGAGAGAGAGATAGAGGACGTAAACATATTAAACTATGCTTGTTCTTTTATTTATGTTTATTATAATGCATTATTTGAAATAGACTTACGTATCTATGAGTATATACATTTTTTTACGGGCCACCTAAAGTAAAATCTTGTTTGTTTGGCCCAAGTTAGCCTTTGAGTGAAGCTAGTCTTGCTGTACATCATAAACACATTAGTTGTCCAGTAGCTTTTGATTCTTAAACCATTTCTCGACACTGGAGTCACAAAGTCAGCTTGTTAATGGTGTTTATGGGAAGAATAAAAATATTTTTCTGATATTTGGATATTTCCAAATACACATTCTAAAACATCATATTCATTTACTGATTTCTCGTTTTTTTCAACCAATTAATTTATAATGTACTTTTTATACTCATCTCTTTTTACATACGGTTACAAGTGACTAGTTCATTTATACTTTGGATGTGCTTACCTCGATAGCATCAGCTGTTTAATCAGTTCAGCATTGTTCATTTCTTTGAAAATTGCTGCAAGTTCCATTTTTAAAAACTCTTTCAGATTTTATGATATGCTGCAAAATTTAAACTAGTTAATTTTTTCATTTATTTATTTGGGAGATTTTGGTCAATAATCTTTTTTGTGTTTAAATATTTTGACCTAACGAATCACAAATGGGTAAGTTTGGTATTATAAAGCTACTTTAACCCCCCTTATTTGGTACTCATTTCAAAATTGCCTTTTTAGTCATTCGGTCGATTTTTCAATTCCAACACACACACACACACGCGCACGCGCGCGCGCGCGTGCTTAGTTCACACTCTCTATCTATATAATTATATATCTTGTTCACAAATTTTAAATCTTTAATAAAGTAATTTTATTCATCCACTCACAAGTTCAAACATAATTTTTTTAAACTTGTAGTGGATGTCACTTAATGTTAATACAGCTTTTTCAAATACTAATTCATTAATTGAATTTAATTAATGAATAAATAATAAGAGAGAAACAAAAATAATAGTCCAACAGCATATATAGAAAGCAAATCCACTTTTCGTGTACCTATAGGGCAATGGATATCGCGTTGGACATCTAAACCACAGATCATAGGTTCGAATCCCACCTGGGATGGCCTAATTTCTGAGAACTTGATTTCTTTTTACTATATTATTTTAATAGAATAATTAATTAATGAATAAATAGTAACAAACAAAAACAAAAACAGTCCAGCACCATATATATAGTATTGAAAATGGAAAATTTCAAGGAAAATAGCTTCCTATTTTTTTCACTTAATATTGTGATTCTGTGTCAGATGTATATACATATTTATATTAATTGTAATTATTTGGTAAAAAAAAAGTAACTAAAATAAATTCTTTTTGTGGGCCTAAGTAGGAATTGACTTAATTTTTTTTTATATTACTTGCTTAGTTTTTATTTAATTGTTTTATTTTTCTTTCTTTAAATAATTTTATATGATGTTTTATGGTTTCTGAATCTTGTATTTACTATTTATTATTCTCTGCATTTAAATGTATTTTATATTTTTCATTCATATATATACATCCATATAATGGTTTTCCGAACTCAATTGCATGTAAATCTAGTTTTAATCAAAAATAACAATCAACAAATTATATTAAATAACACTTAAATCTTAAATCAAGGCAATTTAAAGGAAACTCCAAATTTTTAACGCGTCATGTCTCCTTGTTAACTATTTAATGAGTTACATCAGGTGATACCCATACTCATTTAAGCTTTAAATATACAGTCATTAACTGCTGAAAGGAGACAGATCTTTCTTATTGCATGCATTAATTAACGTTTCTCTTTCAAACGTTCCTAATTATTGCCTCGCCATCGCTCTTTGAAATTGAAGTTTCGGAATATCTAATCACTGGGAACATAAATTTTGTTGTTTCAACAATCGAACAGAGTTTAATTATATTAGTGAGCTGCAGATGAAAAACTCAAACACTTGGATACGTGCTTCAAAATACATGGTTTTAAATATAACAGGCAAATTTTGCATAAAATATATTTACAAATTTTAATGGTAAAGGATTTTAGACATGCATGAAATAATACTAGAAGTTCAATTAAAATTTTAAATTAATTTTAATTAAATTCATGCTTATAGAATGCGCTTTGATTATTAAACGTGGTATATTAGTAGCAATAAGCCGTAAGAGTGTGAATTTATAAAAGGTTCTTTTTTTCTAGGGAAGTTGATAATGATTTTTAAAAAAACAAAACATTGTTTTCACAAAGAATTTATCTATATATATATATGTGTGTGTGTAGCAATTTTATTTGTACTTAAACTAATTAAAAAACTATATTTGGATAATAATATAATATAATATTATTGTTATATTATTTAACTTTGATGTACGTTAAAAATGTTCTACCTTTGAATTTTAACTAAATAAATTTTTAAACCAACTAAAAGCGTAAGATTATGGCAGAGTGAGTGAAAATTAACGTCGCATTGTTCAGCTACACGAGGGCTTTTTGGCAACGGACTACGTAATTTTGAATCATGGTCAAGCGACGTGAACGACACTTGAGCTGGCACCTCAATCTCTTATCTACCACACCAACGGGAGGACGTTTCAGCTCTCAACACATTTAACGTGCATCGCTGCCTTACACGCCGGGTCAATAATGGTACTGGGCTCGAACTCATGACATGCCTGCCATGATCCGATCCCTTGACCACTGGGATACCGCAGCCCAAGATTATGGTGGATTATAGCATGCAATACCCTTGCATGTATGTAAGTTTGAACATCACCTTCTTTTAAATAATGGCATCTGAGTTATAATTTAAATTATTAAAAGTTACAAAAAATAAACTGTTATTTTAAAAGCTAAACCTTTTAAACTTATTTGAACATTCAAGGCTTAGGTTTTTAAGGAGAAAAATTTAAAAAATAAAAAATGTGAAAGTGAATCCAATTGATTAAGTTAAAAACTGTTTTGAGCGAGGTGTAATTTCCTTCCCCCCTCCCCTCCTCAAGTGTAAAAGTGATGCAAAAGCAATATGGAAACATCCAAATGTAAGTCAAGTTTTTAATTATTGATTTTAAGCATGGTTTGCAAATAAATAATTTCATGTTTTTCCACTCTGTATTTATTTGCTAAAACAGAATTTTGTTAAAAGCTGAATAATTAACCCTTTTTAGAAAGGAATATCTTCCTCTTTTCTTGTAATGCAATGAATAAATCAGATTTTCACAGATTTTCATTCTGTCAATTATCTTTTCAGACACTGGGATGGAAATCAACTTACCATATGTGTTATAATACTTGTTACAACTTATTCCAACGATCTCAAATGATGACTTAAGGCACTTCTCTTTCTTGCAATAGAGTCTTAAATATGCTACATCAGATTAAGCTCTATATATAAAGGTGGGCATTCCATTAAAGATAGGTTTTGATTTTCAAGATATTCCTTAACTTGGCTAGGTCAGTAATAGGGTTTCTTTCCCGAGAACCCGGTTCCCGAGAATCGATGGTTTGATGAAAAGATGGTTTGTTTGGATACCAAAATAAGCTGAAATAGTTTGTTGGGAATAATTGAAAGATTTTTAGAAATAAAGTCAATAATTTTAAAAGCATTAATTGACATTGAAGAAGAATGAATGATGGCCAATGTAGAATTTGAAACTGTGACTACAATTGTAGCAGGCTTAAAAAAGGAAAAATTAGATTAGAAAAATAATGTAGTCGAAATGCAACTTTGCTCATTGCAGAAGGTGTATTTTCTTTTGTTATTGGAAAATTGAACGACCAAAATACAAACTTTGCGAAAAATATGAAATAGTCTCTAATCTAAATATAATTAATGAGAGACGCAACTTTCATTTAATATGATTAATGCAATATCTGAATTTTGGGAGAAAATTCGAAGTAGTTGCAGTTACTGTCGATATTTCGCGATTGCCTAGTAAAAATTGTTTGGTTAGATAAGCTCAAATGATAGAGACAAGGCTTTTCTGCTAGAAGAGGAATCAATATCCAACTCTTCGCACTTAGAAGAAGAGATCATGGAGATTTTAAGAGGAAAACCTCTGACGTTGGACCAAAAATTAAAGAAAGCAATTTACTTTAAAACAAAAGTTTTATATTGTTCAACCAAAAAAAGTACTAGTTTCAAAATAATCATGAAACAAGAGATGCAGTTATTTGACTCGACTAAAACTCCATCACCAAACACTATGAAACTATGTGAGGCCTTAAAAGCAATTCCTCCAACGTCAGTTGAAGCCGAGAGAGCATTTTCTGCTGCTGGATTGTTCGTCACAAAGCCTAGAACTAGGCTGAATTAATTATAAAAGTATGAATTTCTTATGGTTTCTGAAATCTTATTTTAAAAATAAATAGTCAATTTATTATATATTTTTTTGTATTTATCAGTTCATTATATAAATAAGTATTAATTTTGAAATTTATATGTATCCTTATTTTTATGAAATTATTATTGATTTTATTTAAAAATAACTTTTTTTAATTTTTTAAAAAAATTGATGTAATCCCGAAATCGACAATTACATTCCCGGGATTTCCCGGACATTCCCGGGAATGGACAAACTCGGGAAATCAGAAACCCGAGTCAGTATGGTTAGGTTTATTGCCCAGCTGTATCATTTATAGTCAGCATGCAGTATAAGATATCATGCAAGGATTTCATTGTAAAAGATCCCATGGAGTTTACGCTGGTCAGTGTGTCCACTCGTAGAGATTGAAGATCAAATGATACAGAGCTCACGGAATTATAAAATTTTAGTTATAGTCATCATTTCACATAACTACTGTTTAACAAATAACCATTAGTTCTTTAAATAAGAGTTTCATATCAAAGATTTAGATGATTCTGATTTATTTATAGTTAGTATACGAGAATACATTTGATAAAATTACAATTTGCTTACTTGTGCGATTTAGTCAAGAGGGAAGTGTCACAGCATCTTCTTTTGACTTTCACGCATGGTCGGGCCTAGAGATGATATCTAAATTTTTAGAGTTAGCGAAAGATTATTGGCCGATTTAAAATTTATTTGCTTACCGTGTAATGTTAAGGCATTCTTCGGCTAATGTTAAAGAATAGGGACCAAATTCCAAATATTTTTTCATATATAAAATGACTACAACTTTAAAATTATATATTCTGGCTTCATTATCCCTTAGAGAATCACTTTATCAAAATATTCATTTTTATCCGAGTTAACACATTTTCTCTTTTATAAAATGTGTTTCGCCTTTTTTTCCTATATCGTAATGCTAAATGATCTATCCTTTTACATGTTAAAAGGAACAACTAATTATTTATGAAATAAGTTGAAATTTTAAAAACACTATATTATAAACCGATGCATGAGTTACAATGTCACAATTTTTAATAAAAATTGAGGTATTTTTTCTGTCCGAAAATGTGCTCCGCGTCAAGTTCACCCTCTCGTACATATGGCAAAAAAAGCCTTAACTCCAATGACCACATTATATGCAACGACTGAATAGATAACAAGAACAAGTGTCTGCATTGAATCTATATACACCTATTCAAAGACTCGAGAGAGGTTTGTTTTAAATAAATTTGCTAGGTATGTGATTATTTGATGTCGAGCGAAATATATCACAGATTTATCATAATTAGTAAAATAAGAGTTTATAAAACTTTATAATTAAAATAAGTCAGTGAAGTTTCTGAAGTAAATTAGTTCATTTACAATGATGCATATTTTTTTCTTTAAAAAAAAGGAGTGAGTGAAGAAATTAGTAAATGTAATTATATAATTCTCTAGCGTTTAATAAAGTACTATATTCAGTTTTAAGCAAAATAAAATAGAGAATCCTTACAGAAAAAATATACGGTTTAAAAGTTCACATCGTGTATCGATATATACCGTTACATATCTTTTTTTCATAATAATTTAATTTGTAACTAAAAATATTTAGTGACAAAAAATATTTTCAATTGTGACCAGATTACTCGGACAGGATCATTTTTTATTCTAAAAGTTTCAAGCACGACTTAAAGAAACGTATTCGAAGAAAAATATAAAACTCGGTCGATACTTTCTACAATGAAAAGAAAACACTATTTTTATTTTCAGTGTTTTTATTTATTTTATTTGCTCTTTCTAAATTTAGCTAAAAAGAAATAGCATTTCTACAACAACTCAACCCTTGGATATGTGGTCACAATTTTTAAAGAAAACATGTATGTTTACGATCGGCAGGAGTTTGTGTGTTCTTTAGCTTTTTCTTTTAGGTAAGCATTCTATTTTCACTGATACGTTGCGCGATCAAATTGAGTTGAACACCTGAGTTTGCAATATCGGTTTCCTTTACGGATAAAATAACTTTTTTTTTGAATTATTCTTAAATTTAAACAATACATTAGAGAAAAAATAATAAATTTGCCTTGCAACAAAAAATCTCAATTGATATGCTTTCAGAAATATTTCAACAGTGCATAAGAAAAAGAATATATATATCTCTTTTCTCTCTTGTATTTATTTTCCACACTACAAAAAATATCAATTTATATGCTTTCAAAAATACCTCTTCAGTTCAGTGTTTCTCAAACTTTCAGTATTTGCAGTTTCCAGTCATAATTTTCATTGCGCCCCTCACATAATAACAAAGTATTGAATGCAATAATCATATACTTAGACGCTAAAGCTACACCGGTTGATTCAAAATAAGTGTGATCAATTTTAAAAGCATAGAACTATTTATGATGAATTTCTATCGTTTTACTACCGGTTTTATTTGAAAAATGAAACATTTAAATTACCAATCGAACCCTTTTCATTAGTGGTAGTAAATTACGGTACTGAAATCGGATCCTCAAACCAGGAACGAAATTTTACAGCTTTTGAAGAATGGTTGTTCAAATTCTGTTAATAATAAAGAATTTAAAATAAAAAAGAGACATTTTTCTATTGTATTACTATCTAAACTACAAAAAGAAATAAAATTTGGCTCACAATCAAAAGTTCCAGGGAAAAAATGTGAATGAAAGGATGCCCTTAATGAAACAGAAAAAAGAAGTTGATTAGAATTATCTCCGTAGAAAATTTTTTTGTCTCAAAAACCTATGACAAAAAAGAACTATAGATATAGCAATCGACAATTTATCGCCAGATAAAGAAAATTGACTATAAAAAAGTAAATTTTCCAGTCTGTCAACAAATGTCTGTTAACACAGTAGAAAAACGAAGAAGACATTCTTGGCCTTTACGTTTAATGTTACGCAAAGGTAGATACAAAGCATGGATAATATCTGATGAAACACAGTTTCATCTGTCATTCACAACTATCAAAACGAAGATTCAATATATTTCCTGCAAAAAACGTCGCAAGAGTTTTAAGAACTGCAAGTTGGCCGTCAGGTGTTATGCTATGGACAGAAATGTCCTCTCAAGGCTTAACAAAACCATTTTTTTGTAGAACCAAACTTTGAAATTCATGCTAAATACAATCAAAATAAAGTTTTGAAACACTTGATCAAAAAAAGAGTAAACATATTTACCCGCAAGGAAACTATGTTTTTCACCAAGATTCTGCACTGTCATACTGTAAAATCAACTACAAAATGGCTTAAAGATTACAAAATAAATTTTCTGCTCCTGATAAATGACTATCACTATCCCCTGTCTGCGTGCCTTGCGATTATTTTTTATGAATACTTAAAAAAAAAAATACCCCAACTAAATAGACGTAAATTAAGAATATTTCAAGGGCTTCAAAAACAATTTAAGAGGAGTTGTAAAAATACTCCAAAAATGATCGAAAAACCTCTTTTAGCTTAGCCAAAACGTTTACGAAATTGTACTGTGCTACAGAAAACCACACTGAAATTTCCATGGAAATTACTTTATACAATAAAAATTTATGATCCTCTGAAATTGGTTACACTATTTATGAATCAACCAGTATATACTTTCAAAAATACCTCTTTAGTGCAATGCTTCTTAAACTTTCAGTATTTGCAGTTTTCAATCCTAATTTTCATTGATCCCCTCACATAATAACAAAGTATTGAATTCAATAATAATCTACTTTGAAGCTAAAGCTATAAAGCAACCTTAATTATAACCCGTACAAATTATCAAGGTAAGAACTAAACTTTGTCTATGTTACTTTTAAGTAACAAGGTGAGTATTATGTAACGTTTTCTTCCTTATTTTTAAACTGGAACAGATTACAAAATAATTTCTGACGAAATTAATTATTTTTTCAATCACCCATTTCTAAAGTTTAACCTTCCATTTCCAACATCCTACCTTTTAGAAACCGGAGTTTCTATTGTTATTACTTTGAAGACAAAATAAAGATCTCAGCTAAATATAGGAAAACAATTTAGAGTATGAATATCTAATGTTTAACTCTCCTTTGAAAAACTGCTTTGCAAGATAAGCCCCTGGGAGTCACTAGTTAATATATTAAACTTTATCTTAATGTTGTATTGATGAATCAATTATCAAATACATTGTGCAGTACTGTTACAATTGTATTATATCTGTGTAAATGTGTATTTTGTTTTTTATAAGGTCAGAACTTATTTTCTCTCTCTGTTTTGCTTCCTTTTAGTAAATTAATATTTGTTTAAATATTTTTTTTTATTTTTGACTTTTCGATATGCTCGCCCTCTCCACGTAGGATTATGACGCCCCCTAAGGGACACACCCTACAGTTTGAGGAACACTGCTTTAGTGTAGTGCTTCTCAAACTTTCGATATTCACGACCCAATTTTCATTCATAATTTTCATCGCGCCACCCTCATACAATAACAATGTATTGATGTAGTAATAATGTGTAATACTTTGACGCTAAGGCTACAATACGACCTTAATTATAAACTGTACTAATTATCAAGTATTAAATTTCGTAGGCAATTTGTTTTTGTTTTTGTAAGTGATAAGCCCGTGGAAAAAAATCACTAGAAATTATTTAACATGTTCTTAACTTATTATTGATACTTAGTATCAAATACATTGTGCTCTTCTGATATATTTACTCGTATAAGTTTTGTTTTTTAGAGTAAATGTGTAATTTATTTTTTTATTATGTCAGAATATATTTTGTGTTTTGTTTCCGATTAGTAGATTAATGATTTTTTAAATAATCTTTTATTTTCAATTTTCGATATGCTCGCGCCCCCTTGTAGGGTTATCACCCCCCCTTAGGGGGGAGAAACACTGCTTTAGTGTATATAAAAGGAAACCTGTATATTTGTCTTTCATTTATTTCGTTAATTTATTAACATCTTAAAGCATTTAAAAACTCATACAAATTCTAGAAGGAAATTTAAACTATTTGAACAGCTGAACATCAAAATTATTTTCAAGATATTTTTTATTGCTAGAATTTAAAATTTATTACATATAAATATATTTAATAAACCAAGCATTCAAATTAATACTTAAGCTAATCACTAAAAGTCCAGTAAATTCTTTAATGTTACATTTAGCTCGTTTCTGCTATTAGCATTTGAAAATTAGCTTACATATTTATATTTTAGGATACAGATTTTTCTCAAACTTTATTTGCTTTTAAATATATATATATATATATTTGTATTTTTAGATTATTGATTTTATTGTAAATGTTCACCGATAGGCTACCATTATATTATTCTTATTAAAGTAATATTTTAACAAAATGCTAAATTTTAGTAATGATATTGGATATTTTTAGATTTTTTGAAATATTCTCATATACTGTACATTATTCGCACAAACTGAAAAACAATGCAAAAGGAAAAGTTTGATTAAAATATGATTCAGATTTTTTAAGTATACTTTAAAAAACATAGACTATTTTAAATAATTTTATATATGTAAATTTTTTAATCAAAATTTGATACTAACACAAATTCGAACATAAAACATTTTATAAGCATTTATGTATTACATTAATTGAAGTATATTTTAGTCGGACACTCATAAAGCAAACTGCGTGTAACAAATATTCTAAGATATTTAATTACTTTTAGGAAAAGAGAAAACCTAGAGATTGATGGATAAAGTCTCCGTAGTTTAAATGACGGTGTGATATAATTCATGAAGAAAGATGTGTACTGCAGAGTATGCCAACGCTATGTGTGTACTTAAATAATTTAAAAGTTCAAAGGATTTCTAGAAAGTTAAAAGTTTCTTATTCTTTTTTTCATTAACATTATTCACTATTTTCAAACTTCCTTTGTTTTATTTAAGGCTGTATCCGCCGTATGTACGAGAGCGGGAACTTGACGCGGAGCACATTTTCGGACAGAAAATATGCCTAATTTTTTAATAAAAATTTATGACATTGTAACTCATGCATTTGTTTATAATATAGTGTTTTTAAAATTTCAAAATATTTCAAAAATAATTAGTTTTTCCTTTTAACATGTGAAGGGATAGTTCATTTAGCATTATGGTGTAGGAAAAAAAATGCAAAATACATTTTATAAAAGAAAAATGTGTCAACTCGTATAAAAATGAGTAGTATGATAAAATTAGTGATTCTCTACAAGATAGGGCAGCCATAATATAATATTAATGTTTAAATACTTTTATATTTGAAAAAATATTCCGAAATTGGCCTCTATTCTTTAACATTAGCCGAAGATGTCCTTAAGGCTATTTTCGCCGTATACAAAAGAGCGTGAACTTAACTCTGAGCACATTTTCGGACAGAAAAAATGCTTCAATTTTTATAAAAAAAGTGTGACATTGTAACTCTTGCACTTGTTCATAGTGTGCTGTTTTTAAAATTTCAAAATATTCAATAAATTATTTGTTTTTCTTTTTAGCATGTAAAGAGAAAGCTCATTTAGCAATATGGTATAGTAGAAAAATTGCGAAACACATTTTATAAAAGAAAAAAATGGGTCAACTAGGATAAAAATGAGCAGTGTGATAAAATAAGTGATTCCTTACAGAATAGTTCAGCCAGAATAAAATATTAATGTTTAAGTACTTTTATATCAGAAAAAAAATATTCCGAAGTTGGGTCATATTTTTTAACATTAGCCGAAAACAGCCTTAAGTAACTCAATTTCAACATATTCCCCACGTCTCTTTACATCAGTGTTCACATATAATATGAGAAAAATTTAGAAAACTTGCCTTTCAATGCGATTTAATGTTTAACCTTTTAACTGATTTGCCGGTTCATTGTACGGGCTGCCTACAACCGGTTTGTCCGTTATAAAAGAATTTTTTTTTGTTCTTTTTAGGCTGATAGCAATAAATACATAAGGAAAGTATTTGAAGTTTTTGAATACTACGACCTTCTTTTCCCCTTAACTGTGGTACACTGTACGGGCAACCAAAAGATGGTTACAACGGATTTTCCCAATTGCTATACAGACTCTGATATATATTTTCTTCTTTCTATCTTTGAATTGCTCATCTTTTTAATTCTTTATGTGATATTATAAGTGCTAGAGTTTTTAAGAGATATTGTTTGCCCCAAGTACTCGAATACTCATCCGGGATATTCTCTGTGGTGAAAGCGGGAAATGTTCTTTGCAGTCAGGAATTTAGAACAGGGATTGGCAAGGCAATGTGCTATTCGTTGCTTGAGAAGAAATGAAAATGTAAAAATAATCCAAAAAAAAA
>BMAV01007853.1:0-14940 GCA_019973955.1 Trichonephila inaurata madagascariensis
ATTAGCTCAGTTGAAAAAAAATTGTCCCCTGATCCTAAAATTTTTTACAAGTGCTTTTCAACAATTTTGCTGATTAAAATTTTCTATAGTGTACTGCAAGTTGAACATTTTGCAACATAAAATTGTTTAAATTGCAAAGACCATCTCCAGTATTAAAAAAGCAACGACAGTTTACAGGGTTTTTTTTGAAAATTAGATTTATATATAATATCTTAGAATCACCTCAATGCATACATAAAACTTAAATCGGGCTTACACATCATACATCTGCTAACAGGGCCGTTTTTAACCTCCCCGAAGGCCAAGGTACTTGAAATTGTTATGCCAATCTCACTATTTCCAGAGCGCCCCCTCCCAGGGACGTCTTAAAACTTCTTGAGGCCCTGGGCCCCTACGTAAAAGTAGGCCCTGGGCTGCTACACAAATGTAGACCCCACCTATGACTCCTAAGGTATCCGACTACGTTCGGAACCGTGATTTTTCAAAAGTGTATAAATGGATAATATTTATGATATTTATTGTCACTTAGGTTAGAATACATGTATAAAATTGTTTTAAGAATAGTATTACAATAAAAAATTATTTAAGTACAATATTTTGACAAAAAATGAACATAGAATGACCCATTTTCAAAATATTCTCCTTTTGTGAAAAATGCTTCTACTATAATAATATTTTGCCTGTCTATAGCTCAGACCTCTGTACAGAGGCTCAACTAGAATTATTGAAATATATAACTTAGAAGTGGGTTTTTATCCATGTTTTGAAATTTTAATTAAAAAAACGCTGATAATTATTTCAATGGGTTGTAACTCTGAAAATAATGTGGATTTTTCAAAAATCATAGTTGATCCTCTGTACAGAGGTCTGAGCTATATACAGGCAAAATATTATTATATAATAGAAGTTTTTTCAAAAAGAAACATTTGAAAAAGGTTATTCTAAGTTAATTTTGCCGAAATATTTATTTAAATAAATTTTTATAAAAATGTCCTTAAAACAATTTATACATGTATTCTAATCTAATGACACTAAATATCATGAAAATTTATCCATTTATGCCCTTTAAATCACGGTTCCGCTAGTAATCCTTTAACGTAGACAGTACATAGCATAGGTTGTCAAATACTCGTACAAACAATAACCCGAAACAAATAAATGTGCATGACTTACAATCGCACAAACCTGCGAGACCGACTGCCACCTTTTGACTGAAGGAGTAATGATGGTATATGATGGTAGGCCTAGGCCATTGACGATGGTCATCATGCTGTTGTCTGTTGACATATCGTCCAAGATTCCCAGTTGTTCGGAGAATACAACCGGAAAGACATTTGGCCATTGAAATTATTCGAATCATTATCTTATTAAGGCTGAGTCGCGAACAAGACGAGGCCTCCAATGTGGTTGAGGCCCTGGGCCCAGTTTGTCCATGCCCTTAGACGTCCCTGTCCCCTCCTACAGTTCTAGCCAGATTTGGTTGGGGAACGATTTTCTCTTAATTCTCCTACTCTTTTTCCTTTCTTTGTTTTTGTTCTTTGGAGAGTATTTGGATCATCCACCACCTATGGACCCTCCTGGACTGGCAACCGGCACCCATAATGAAAGGATAGTGGGATGGTTTGGCGACTTTTGTTCACAGACCACCCACCCTTTTGTAAATTAATGCAATTTAATGAAATCGTTTGTGATTACAGTACATAGTATACTTTTTTGCGTGAACTGCTTATAACTTGTTCATGATCATCTTTTTCATCGCTTTACTATCTCTTACTTTTAGACATCCTTATTTTTTGCAGAGTCATTGCCATTGCACTTGTACAACATAGGTTTTCTTTTAGTTTGATCATTGCAAAATCATTAATAACATCATTGTAATCAATTTCCATTGTAATATTGTTTTTAGGGCATAGGGACATCAAACAAGCTTTTCATTTCCCATAATAGCTTTTTTTCCACTTCATTTCAGTCTTTACCCTCTTAAGGACAGAAATGCTTATCCCATGACTCACTAGGTGGTGGTATGTTTGATGTAATTTTAATTTTTTCTCTTTTTTCGCCCTCTGCACATGCTTAGCGTGCCT
Source organism: Trichonephila inaurata madagascariensis (assembly GCA_019973955.1). Classification (NCBI taxonomy): domain Eukaryota; kingdom Metazoa; phylum Arthropoda; class Arachnida; order Araneae; family Nephilidae; genus Trichonephila; species Trichonephila inaurata. The sequence goes on from BMAV01007853.1 coordinate 2,085, forward strand.
AAGCGGAAAAGCGGCCTTGTCTGATAACCCGGTTAAAATAAATTTGTAAGATTCAAAATGCTTCAGTATTCTGAATGGGATAGCTAGAACTGATAAGCTTACTTCCACTACCTTTCTAAAAATTGACAAAGGAATATTTATAAATTATATAGGTATTATTACTGATATAAATTTCCCCACTTATTTTCCAAAAATAATTTTTAAAGCATGAAAGAAAAAAAAGAAGATTTTCAATTATATCTTACATGTGTTTTTTACTGTGTGTTTGAATGTGGGTGATTTCAAATATTCCATATAAACTATTTAAGAAGGCAAAAAATGTATATAGGTCTACTTTGAATAGATTTATTAGATTCTTTTAGGTTAACTAATGTATTCTTATCTCTTCAGCAATTGGTTATTTATAAATATCCTATTATATATTTAATTTTAATCTTTTTCCGAATAATAAATAATCAAGTTTTAGTGATCAAATAAAGTTTACTTGTTAGTAGTTTTATAGATAAATTAAACTAAAATTGTGCAAACCTTGAGCAGTAGAAGATATCAACATGTTGAGAATTAATTATAAATATAAAAATTTCTAACAATTTTAAATTAAGGTATCCGACTACGTTAGGAACCGTAATTTTAAAAAGCGCATAAATGGATAATTTTCATATTTAGTGTCACTTAGATTAGAATACATGTATAAAATTGTTTTAAGGACATTTTGACAAAAAAATTACTTAAATACAATATTTCAGCAAAAAACTAACTTAGAATAACCTTTTTTCAAAATGTTCTCCTTTTGTGAAAAATGCTTCTATTATAATATTTTGCCTGTATATAGCTCAGACCTCTGTGCAGAGGCTCAACTATGATTTTTGAAAAATTCACATTATTTTCAGAGTTACAAACCATTGAAATAATTATCGGAGTTTTTTTCTTAAAATTTCTCCCCTCTGTTGTCGTAAAAAATGGATAAACCAACTTCTAAGTTATGTTTCAAAAATTCTAGTTGAGCCTCTGTACAGAGGTCTGAGCTATATACAGGTAAAATATTATTATAATAGAAGCATTTTTCACAAAAGAAGAATATTTTGAATATGAGAATATTTGAGAATATTATGTTCATTTTTTGTCAAAATATTGTACTTAAATAATTTTTTATTGTAATACTATTCTTAAAATAGTTTTATATACATTTTCTAATCTATAAGTGACACTAAATATCATAAATATTATTCATTTATACGCTTTTGTAAAATCACGGTTCCGAACGTAGTCGGATACCTTAAGTGAACATTTTATATATTCTTAGATATGTTTGCATATTCTTAATTTTATATTACCATATATTAAAATTAAATTCATAGTTTTTAATTTTATAGTACAATTTAAAGAGAAAAAATTTAACATACAGCAACTTGCATTGTATCACACGATGGATATGGGTAAAATCAGAAATTGAACCCACAACTCAACTCAAGCATTCTAATCAAGAGCTAAAGAACATAGGTTACCACAATTTGTTGCACTAATTGAAATTTTACGGAAAAATTTGATAAAATAACAGTTTTTAAGAAGAGAAAAATTAGTTTTAGGGAAAAATTATCGGAATGTGCTAGAAAACATCTGATGAACATAAAAACATTTCCAACGTTTCATATTTACGAGTGCACAGAACTGTTACCAAGCCCCATTCAGCAGTAAATGAAAATAACAATAATAAAACCTATTGCCCAAACGAAATTTCAAAAACCTAATTACCCCCAATTAACCCAAAAAATTTTTTAAATGGGGTTTGGGGGTGCTTTAAAGGCACCCTGTGGAGGGGTCAAGGGGTCGATGATGCAGTTTAGAAAAGGGTGTGCCTGCCTACCACACCGGATGACCACGAATGTTATTCTCTAGTGTTTATGGGCATCCAAAAGAATGTAAACAACTGCTTGAAGATATTTAAAACAATTGCTCTGAACGTGTAATTTTGCAGTTTAACAGGATCTCGAACTCGAAAGGGAGAGTAATAGTGGTTGGAGGCGATTTCTGTTTTCTCCCTTACGAGATGTGTGTTCGCATGTTTGTCAATAAAAGAAAAATGCTAAAGGTTGCCGTTTGCCGGTCATTTTGAATTCACGAATGTAATATTAATCCAATGCAAATGTCAAAAACTCATTCCATTAAAAGTTCTACTTTCTTACTCAAACCTATTTCATCGATTCCAGGGCCGTTTTTAACCTCCCTGGCGTCCTAGGTACTTTAAATTGTTACGCCCCCTATTTCCTTTAGTTGTTACCTTGACAGTTTGGGTTGGAGAGAGATTTTTCCTCTATTCTCTTGCTCTTTATCCTTTCCTTGGCTTAGCTCTTTAGAGAGTATTTCCATTATCGACCAACTATGAACCCGCCGTATCCCAGACTGGCAACCGGCGAAGGGAAGATAAAGGGTGGCAGGGTTTTAAAACCCCACACTTGTTCTTTTCTTACCTTACGGCATCACAGACCACCCACCCGAAGTTTACAGTAAATTTATGAAATCGTTTAAAATTATAGTAAAAGGCAGTGATTCCCAAAGTGGGGTCTATATAGCCCCTAGGGACCTTTTGACGCGACCTGAAAAGGGGTCAACGTCAGTAAAAAAAATAAAAAAAGGGGGTCTATAGGGGGATTTTAAAGGGGGTCTACCACAGTCAGACTTTAATTTTAAAAGAAAATTTAATCAAGTGGAAACCGGTTTTACCCTATTTAGCAGATTTATTTCCCTAAAATTTAAAAAGGGGAAAATTTTGCAATTACATTTTTTAAAAAAACACACACAAAAAAGCATATTTTTTTGTTAAAAAAAAAACCATAATTTCATTTTTTTTTTGCCGGAATTAAGTAAAAGCGAAACAATACGGCCCCACTTGAATTTTTCCCAATTTTTTTTGTCACATACAATTCGCCAGGAAGATGACTTTTTAACCTACATTCAACATTTAATGCAACCTTTTCCCGTTTTTGAAATTAGGTTTGAGAATGTTCCTAGTATGGTAATACCAAAAAGGGGCCCCAATGAATCATATGGTCACATTAAAAAAATAAATGTCTTTTTCGGGGGGGAATTTAAATTGGAATAGGCACAAACAAAAATTTAAAAGTAAAGTTTAGAAACGGATTTTAGCAATTTTGGTTTTAAAAAAAGACAAAATTTTTATTTATCTTGAATTATGGAATTTGAGGAAGATTTAGGGTTAAACTCGACAAGGTTGAAATGTGAAAATTTGTTATTGAAGGGCCACCCCTTTCCCCCTTAAAAGCACTTTTGTTTGTTTTTATGTAACTGTTTTTTTTTATGAATTATTTTTAAAATTTTTTAATTTAAAATTAATTAACACGTTTTTTTAAATTTTTTAAAACACTATTTTTCCCAAAAATTTTTTTTTTTTTTATGTAAATGGCTTTTCCAGCGGTCAAAAAGAAAATTTTAAAATTTGAAAAAAAAAAAAATTTTTAAAAATTATAAGTTAAAAAGGGGGCCCCAAAAAGGCGAAAAACATGAAAAAGGGGTCTAGGGGGACAAATGGTTTTGGAACCCCCTTTATAAAATATACAATTGGCCCGTAAAGGCTGCTATCAACTTGTTAATTATCATCTGTTATCGACTTACTATTTTTTTATTTTTAAGACATCTTTATTCTATTTTGGGAGTCCCCCAGTAGCGCACACGGGAAATTTTTTCAAAGGGGCCCGGGGTTGAAAGTTCACCATTCTTGTATCATGCTTTTTTTTGGGTTTTGTCGATTTTCGGAAAAAACCACGGAAAAAACTAATTATTGAAAAAATAATTAGCTTATTAATAAAATTAATCTTTAAATTTAACAAATATTTAATTATTTTTTTACTTATTATATACTTAAATTATAACCAATGGGAAAAAAATAAAAGGGGCTTTGGGGGCCCGGACCCCAAAACCCTTTAATGATCGCCACTGAGTCTCTCTCATTGTATTTGTACAATAAAAGGTTTTGTTCGAGCCTTGATCATTGCAAAATCATTAATGACATCATTGTAATAAATATATGTTGTAATATCCTTTTGAGAGTGCATAGCAACATCAAACTGTTAAGCTTTTCCTTTTCCATATTTCCGCGCACATACACACTTAAACACAACGCATACATGATTCGCTAGGCACTGATTCGTTCACTGTAATTTTTATTATTATTTTGCCTCCATTTTTTGCGCCTAAGCGAAAAAACGGCCCTGATCGATTCAAATGTAATAAATCCGAAAGAGCAAACAATAAGGAAAGTTTCTGTCAAATTACATTCCCCCCTTCAAATTTTCAAAAAATATTTTTATACATACTTTAATAATTCATTTGTGGGTTTTCAGATTGTGAGAAATAGTTAGGGGGGTTTTACTTTCCCCGCGGTTTTTCTTCTTAAAATTTCCTAAAAATTATAAAGTCATTATGAATCAGAATCTCTCGAATATATATATATATATAAATAAATTCATTACATATTAAATTCAACCAACATCGATAATGCATTATAATTCTTTTCTCCAAGTGAAAAAACATATTTAGAAGAATTACAAAAGATGCCAAATGAAGCAACTTAATTTTAACAACAAACGATTATATATGAGCAAATATAAGGTAAGTAATCAGATAAAAATTAGAGTTACATGTGAATTATATATATATATATAAAGCAGACGATATAGTAATATGGAAGAGAATTTTCAACCTAAGCAATATGTATAACTCCGTATAGTTTAAATATCCAATTAAGAATTAATTTAAAATTAAGGAAAAGAAATTTAAATGGAACTAAATATTTTACGATACGAAACAGATATTTTAGAAATATCTAGAAAAATGGAAAAAACTTCATTATTTTTCATTCTTTCGGATGCGCTTTCTTGTATTCAAATCAATAAATTAATTAAGGTTTGGGGAGGAAAGAAGAATTTGCATAGGATTAATGTTCCTGAATTCAAAATGGACGGTAGACAGAAACCTTAAAACATTCTAACACACATTCTTAAGGCAATATGGTTGAAATATATAGACCTGAGACGACTAAAATATAAAAGCAGCTATACTTTTTCATTGATAGTATTTGCATTGATTTTTTCAAAAAATAATTATCGCAATTTCATGTTTTTTAATAATATATAAAAATTTTATATATCCATCTTTAAATACTAGCTTACGTAGAATGGATTTTTAAGTTTTTATTTGTTAATTATTAATCTTTTTATGATTTTTTTTTTTTTAAAAAATTTTAAAAAGGGTTTAAACGTGCTGTTAAATAAGTCTTTCCGGGGTTTTTAAAAGTCTATACAATTTTAAATATCTAACGGAATTAAATGAAAAGGGGAAACTATCAATAAATCTATATTGTATACCAAGATTATTGTCATTTAATCAAAACTGCTACATGGTAACCTTCTTTCAAAATATTTTTTTTAAGTACGTTTCCAACAAAAGTTCTTTTTAAATTTTTTTTTTTAAATGTTATAAAAAAAGTTCTCTTTTTACTTTAAACAATTTTTTAGAAATATTATTTTTTTTTTCTAACCTTGTCTTCTCCCATTTCCAAAAGCAATTTTAAATTTTTCTCAAATCAAAACACAATTTTTTTAAAATTTTTTTCTAACACCTAAAAAATTTTAATATAAGTTTAAAACAAAACGGCTTTGAACAGCAACTCAACTTTCGGGGGGCCGCCCGGGTAGGACCTTTCCCAGTCCTATTTGAGTTCACAGCCCATTTTCCTAAAAAAATTTGAATTATTTATAGAAAAAAGGTTTAAAATTTTGGGGAGAAACTCTATCAATCAAACAAACGCATGTAAAAAGTTTTGCAAACGATGTCGTGCTGGTACGAATTAGAGATAACTTTTTTTTTTTTGTAATTGTTACAGTTAGTGATAACAAAATAACAGTGGAGTGTAGCGACTTTTTCTTTTTATAAATAATTTCAAATGAAAAAAATATAAAAAAATATATGTTGTTTTAAGACGATAGGGATCTTTTACTTTTTCGTTGGGAAAAAAAAAAAATAGATCAACAACTTGTTTGATTTGTAGTGAAAATGTTTATAAAAAATAAATTTTATGGTTTTTCTCTGGCCTTCTTTTAATCCCCTTTTTTTTTTGAGGATCTCTTTCAAGACGAGATAAATTGGCTTTTTTTAAAAGAAAAAAAAAACTTGCAACAGGAACAAATTTTTTTTTAGGGGGGGGATTATTGATGGGGAAAATTGGGGGTTATCCTATAACTGGGTAAAATGCATAAAAAAAATTTTATAGAGTTTAATATAATTTTAAAATGAAAAATTATGTGTTTTAATATTTTTTATTATTTTTCCATTTTTTAAAAAGTCCATGATCTTATAGATGATCCATATAGTCCATGATCTTATCCCTCCCCATAAAAAAAAAATACAAGGTAACCCCCAGCACTTATGAATACGGGGAGCAAGTTAATTTTCAAACATGCTTGCAAAAAAAATTATTTGAATAAAAAAATTTTAAATTTCCTTTTTTTTAAAAAATAAATTTCTCCCGGAAAAAATTAGTATGGATAATTCAAATCAAAATTGAATAAAATATTTTGCTGTAATTTTTTTTCTTTAAAATGGAAAACTTTAATGCAAGATCAAAAAAACAAATGGAAAAATAGCATTTTTTACAATCTCTTATTATTTAAAAAAATTTACTTTTTTTAAAAATTATGGATAGAAATAAACTTTTTAAAAAAATTTTTTTCTCCAAATTTTTTAAACTCTTTTTAAAATAGGAAGAAAAATTTTTTTGATTAAACAAAATTCAAGAAAAATAATTTTTTTAAAAAACTAATAAATCTTTTTTTTTTTATTCAGTTTCCCTCAAACTATCCCATTTTTTAGTACCTGTTTAAACAAATTCGGGGTAAAAAAAAATCTTCTTGCTTTTGGGTCCATCTTTTGGAAAAAGGGGGTTCAACATATAAAATTCTAAAATCAAACTCTAAATAACTGGGGTATATCGTTTTTCCCAAAAAACCACACATTCTATTCTTTAAGTTTTAATTAAAATAATTATGGGTCTTTTTCCTTTTTTTTTATTAATACCTAACCTTTTTTGTTTTTATCTTTCATAAAATAATTGATTAAATTCATTTTCTATTTTTTTCAAAAGGGTGGCAGCCCGATATAAGAAATCTATTTATAAGTATTTTTTTAGGTTTTTTTCATTCTAAAATGTTTTTTTTTTCAAAAACATTTTTGACCTAGTTATGTTTTAATCAGTTCATTTTTTCCCCTTATTCCCGCGAAAAGGTTAAAACAAATTCCCTTTTTTTTTTTTTTTTTTTTCTTTTAGAAAACGCCCAAAGATTAATCTTTTTTAATATGAATAGTTTTTTTTTTTTTCTCTCCCAGATATTTGGATTTTTGGGTTTTATACATATAATTTCATTTTTTTTTTTTTTAAAAAATTCAATATTTCTTCTTTTTTTTTTTATTAGAACAAAAGCCACATACAAAAAAAAGTTCTCAAAACTATTTTTATAAACAATTTTTTTCATTTTTACAAAAATAAAAAATTAAAAAACTTTATACCCTGAAATACAATACTTAAACCCTTTTTCCCAAATTTTAACTTTTTTATTGGGAAAAATACATATTAAAATTAAAGTTCAGCTTTTTTAAAAAAATTTTTCCCCCTTATAGTTTAGTTTTTGGATCCCCCAAAGCATTTTACTTAGTTTATCCCAAAAAATTATAACAATTTTTTTTTTTACTGTGATTTTTGGGAAAAAATTTTTTAAAAATATCAAATTTTTCAAATAAAAGGAGAAATTCCTTTGCAAATTTTTATTCATGGAATCTCAATTTGATCAAAATCATTATATTTAATATTTAAAAATTTCCCTCTCGGGTTTAAGTATTAAAAAACTCTTTTTTTTTCAATGACAGTTTCAAAAAATTTCCCATTCTTATAAAATCAAAAAAAAATTTTATTTTTAAAATCAAAACATCGGCAATACTTTTTTAGGGTTTTTAAAAAGGCCCCTAGAGTAAAATAACTAACAAAATGTGTTGTTACATTTTCATTTTTTGGTGTTCCATTGCATTTTATTTCAAAAATTTGGGGAATTTTTTTGAAAAATTTAAAACAAATTGTAAATGGTGTATAAATTATAAAATAAAAATAAGTACTTTTACCCAAAAGCTATGGAGTTTCTTTTATACCTTTAATAATAAGTTGGACATTAATAGATACTTTTAAGAAATGTATTACTATGAATACAAATTTGTTCAGAGGATGTAAAATACACATAAAAATTTTCTCTATTATATAATTATCAGAGATTAACAAATTATTGTTCACTATCATTTTATTTATTATTTCAAACATTAATTCCACTGTTCATTTAAATTGAAAGGTTTTATATGTTTCAATCAAAATGAGTTACAAATACATTTGGCTTTTAAAAAACAAATTAATAGTTTTTTAACAAAATTTTCTCCAGTTTTTAAAAATTCATTGAAAATATTTAACTCCATATATAGTATGTATCATCTTCATGTGAAAATATTTTTTTAAAAAAGTAAAAATAACCAGGATATATACTTCATAATTTTAATCTTGTATCATGACTGTTTTCCACGATAAAAAAAAATTTATATACATGCAATTTCAAAATTATTTTAATAAGGAGCATTATTATTAATGGAATATCCTTCATGTAACTTTTACTTTTTCATATTTTTATGTCACTTTCAGCTATGGTAATTTATAGTAAATTTATTATTTATTTTATGGTAAATTTAAATGAAATAATTACACAAATTCACAAAAATTAAAATAATATAACAGTTATAAAAGATATCTTCAAATCAGATTCAAATAAATAATTGACAGTTTCCTTTTCTTAAGAAATGAATTTACAATCTGTAAAAGAATAATAATTAAGAAAACTAATTGAAAATATATTACATAAAAAGAATCAGTTGAGTATTTATAAATAATATTTTAGAAACTATTCAACAATACTTTTCACTACAATTCTAAAGTAATGTAATTTGCAATATATAAACATATATACTGAGTGATCAAAGTATTACAACCATTCCTTATACACAATACTGGACAACCTTTTGCCCTTAATACTGCATGGATTCTTTTTGGTATGAACACTATAAGAGTTGCTGATGGGTGGTATGATGAATTTGAGATGATTTTCAATGAATTGCACTTTTCAAAACCTTTAAGATAGTATGGCTTCCACATATAACCCATTTGATCTCATCTTACAGATTCTCAAATGGATTGAGATCTGTTGATTGTGCAGCCCAACTAAGAAAGGTAAAATTTCTGTCATGCTTTTTGAACCATCTGAGGATAATGTCAGCTGTATAACAGGGAGCATTGTCCTGTTGTAGGTATCTATCTCTGGCAGAGTACTTTATTAATATAAAAGAATGTACTTGATCTGCAATAACACTTAAATGAACTTAGGCATTCAGACATTCTTCCACATGAATCAAAGAAGGCCCTTATGTAACACCATCCCCTAAACCATAATATAGCCTCCACCAACTTGAAGAGCTGTAACAATGCAGATTAGGTACGTCCTTTCATTCTGTCTTCTCCATATTCGTTCCCTACCAACTACACAACATAATTGAGAGCACATGATCCTTTTTCAATCATCTACAGTCCAATTCTTGTGCTCCTTTGTGAACAGGAGACGCCTGTTCTTGTTCAAGGCAAACAGAAGAAGCTCTCGAACAGGTCATTGGCTACCACAGCTTATATGGTGTAAAGTGTTGTAAGTAGTTTGTTCACAGTTGCTTCTTGATTAAGATTTCCTTCAATTTGAAGTATGGTTGCTCTTCTGTTGTACTGAACAACTTTTGAAATTCTCCTTTTCAAGCACACTTTCAATAGCCTGTGATGATTACAAGCCTGACATTGAGATCAGGTTTTCTGCTTGGGAATCCACTCTCTGTAAACATTAATGATGCTCTCATACATTTCACAAGTGCAGCTGTTTTTCCTGGTACTGATGCTATCAGCCCCTACAATCCTCCTGTGATCAAATACTGCTAAATCACATTTTTTCACAAGCAATACAGTGCAACTGATGCTTCAGTATTCCTACATAACTTAACTCAATGGCACGACAGCCCATGGCCAACTCAATATAAGCAACCTTGGGCCTTGAGGTGCATGAGCAGATGTTCCGGTCAGTTGGTCAGTCTGACACAAAACCCCCAGTGTTATGTTCCCAAGCAAGCTTGGTACTCATTTTATCAACTCACTGAAGGGATGAAAGGCTGAGTCAACCTTGCCCAGCACTGGCTTTGAACCTCGAACCAGTGGTGTGGAAACGCGATGCACTACCACTCAGACACTGGGTTTCATTCCTACATTTCCTATTATAATACCTATCTCGACCTCTAGTGGCAACAATGTGAAGTTATACCTTATCTCAGTAAAGGTATCAAGTGGTCATAATAATTTGGCTACTTGGTGCATATATTAAAAACAATTTTTTTTGTAAATAAACATAATTTTCTAAATGAATTGAATTTCTAAGTCAATTGAATATGACTTACTTAATCAACATATTTCTTTTCAACTATGTAACATACAAAACCGAAATATAATACTTCTAGTACTTCACAATTCTCTCAAAATTACAAAATAAAGGTTCTTCATTTTTCAAAAATTAAAAATTCATGCATCTAAGTCCAATTGAATTTTCTGCTGTTTTAAAATTTGATCTCTAAAAATAATTAAACTAATACTTAGTACAGGTATGTTTGTATATAAAAAAACCCCCTTTGTTTGTGTGTATTCAATTTAAATAAATTATTCATTGTTATTAAAAGATGGAATGGTAAAATTCAATTGGATTTAGTTATATTTAAACTCAGTTATATAAAAAACATAATTTGAATCTTTCTAAAAAATATTGAAGTATAATATGTACTTTAAAAAAATAAACATTATTTCAACACATTCAGAATCAGGCAATAAATTGATTTTTGAATAATATTGTATTATAATACTTAAGTGAAATCAAAGCTGATATAAGCTAAATTTCATGTAAAAAAAAGTAATTAAAATCGTGTATCAAAAATGAAAATCAATCAATTATACATAGCAAACTCATAAACATCAATTTAGTGTTGACATATCTAAAAACACAGCAACGTTTTAGGGAAAAAATTAGCACACAAAACCAATACTTATTATTAAACATTGCATGTGGTATATATATACATTTATGAATACATTTCCCTCTGCATGAAATATAAATAATATATTTATTCCATGATAATGCCACCCATCTGGTGTAGTGGTTAGTGGCGCTGACTGCTGTGCCACTGGCCTAGGTTCAAATCCCGGTGAAGGCATGGATGTTTGTAAATGTATAGTGCCTTCAAGGCATGGGGGAACTCTAAATATAGCCATTTAACCACAAGTTCTATCATGAGGTTGGTGGAAGGGCAAGAGACGTGGAAAGCCCCTAACCACCTTCAGGGCTCCCTCAAAATTGGGATGGAATCGAGCTAAATTGCACTGCCACCTGTATGGTGTTCAAAGCTATGGCTAATGACAGGCGTATGTGTAACCCCTTTGCCATGATGAATTTCACAGGCCTTGATCTGATGTTACTGTTGATCAGGTGGCATAAGTAACAACACACAACATTCAATGACAATAAAATTATTAAATTTAACTTCTATGTCTACTTTTGACAATATTCAAACAGGTGTTTCAAGAAGTTATTACAAATAATTTCAAAACCTGTAGCAAATAATCTAAAAAGTTACAACTAAACGAAAAATGGATAAAAAAGATAAAATGAAATTTTTTTTAGAATGGTTCAACACATATTACTTTGAGCATATTATTTAAGATTGTAATAATTTAGGTAATTCTTATTATTACAGTTTTTATTAAATATATATTAACATCTAGGATACAATTATAATAGTTAAAAAAATCTTTAATCCTTGTTTTGCTAGCATAATTCCTACATATTATTCAAAAGACAAAATAAATAAATTTTATAAAGTTTTAGAAAAAGTTTTATATTACATATATACATGAGTATGTGTATTTTTTAAAACATATTTTATAATCAACATTAAATAAGGTCAAATAAAAATCGCAAAAATATCTTTATTACCCCTATTTTACCAACTTTTTAGTTTATAAAATACAGAATTAAATTACTAGAATAATTGTAAATGAGCTATAATTCAAATTACAAAGTAGGCAGGGAGACAATAACTGTTTTGTTAAAGCTCCTAATTGAAATGACTTCAAGGTCACTTGAGTTTAATTCCCACTCAACAGCCTTCTATATATATATAAGCTGATGCTTATAAAAAATTTAAAAAAGAAAGAAAATTTTTAATTTATATATTAAGCAAGATATTTGTATTAAAACACATAATGCTTAAGATTTAATTTAGTGTCAGAATATGCATTACATTAGTTAAATCAATAGTGGGATTATTAATTTTTCCAAACAAGTAAAACATTAAAATTTTACAAAGCATTTAATATGTAGTTACACTCAGCAAACCTTCATATTGTCTGAGACTTAAATATGAGCTCAGTAAGTACAAATTTTGCATCGGCAGAGCTCAGGAGCCTATTTCTGAGGAAGAAACTGGGTGTCAAAATTACTTGTGGTAATTGGCATCCCCTAAATGGTGCTGCACTAAAAAGTGATACCAGCTCTTGGGGAATGTACTAGGTCTGCAAAGGTAGAAATACTAATATGCAGCCCCATTTCAGAAAAAAGAATATGAGCTCAGAGAAGTAATTAAATGAAACAAATGTTTTAATTCAAATCTTCAGTTTTAAAGG
>BMAV01007855.1:0-10327 GCA_019973955.1 Trichonephila inaurata madagascariensis
AACCACCAACAAAAAAAATTTTTTTACTCAATTACTTTTTGGAATTTGAGTGAATTCTCATAATATTAAAAAGAGTTTTACACCTAAAATGCATAAAGAAAGAAGGTTTCAAAAGATGGATGCCCATCTCTTTTTAGTGTGCAAGAAATAATGAAAGGTAAGGAACAGAAAATAAGTCCAAACTTTCATCGAAATATTTTTTGAAAGACAAATAAGATAAAAATTTTGAAGTAAACCTGATATAACTGGGTAAAAAAATGTATAAATTAAGACAAAATGAAAGAAGCTATTGAAAGCGCCATGAGTGAAAATATTTTTGAAAGCGAATTAAATAAGAAAATAGATCCATAAAAAATATATAATTAATTAAAATAAAACCTAACAATTGTACAGAATGAAACTCTTAAGGAAAAATAATTGGTGCTTGCCAATGCATATATATTTCTAAAAGGATGGATAAAAGAAATGAAAAAATATGAGATGAAATTTAGAAAAAATGGTTTAAAAATTTGCTAATGAAAAAAAAAAAACAATTGCTGGAGAGGAAGTGAAAAGAGAATACTTTACTCTATATTTGCAGGAGGAATAAGAATAATACGATTATATATATGGTGGAATATGGTGGAGGAATAACTTTGCACAACTAAAAAGGTAACTAAACTTTGACTAAAAAACTTTCAAATTTATCTCGAAGGATCCAAACTGACAGCGGATTTTATTTACTATCTAAAATTTTAAGTTACTTGAAGGACATTAAAAACATTTTTACTGGGAAAAAAGACGCACAAGCAAACGTTTTTAAAAAGGGCTTTCTAATTTCAATGACTCAGTTTTATTACAAAGTGTGAATAATTTAAATTAAAGCATCGGATAAAGAAGTGATGTGAGCCAGAAACTTACCAAATTTCTACTCTGAGCAACATTTCTGAATTTCAACTGAACTTTAAGTAAGTTTTCTTATAAATTGAGTTTGAGATAAATTGGGATTGTTTATATTTAGTCTGATCCAACACAACAAATATCATGAAACTACAATGAATGTCGATCTCTTTCAGGGTTATCTGAAAACAAACTCGAAGTGTTCCAGTATGCTGAATCAGTGGAACTCAACAAGCAATAAAGTTCATCTATTGGGAAATGTTGAGGAGGAGAAGAAATCAAAAAAGGTGTTAACTGCGAAAAAATTAAAAAATTTCTTTGAAAATATGTGGAGCGCGGTAACAGTCATCTATGGTGCTAGAGAAGTTTGAGTGTATTATCGAAGTCTAGGTAAGTTTGTATATAGATTTATTAGCGTATCGCTTTTCTATTCAAGTTTGTGTTACATATTAAATTCAATGTTCTTTAGTTTCAGATTTCTTCAGATAATCGCCTACTCACCAGACTAACCAAAACACCACACACAAAGAAACGAAGACCGGAGAGGAACTTTTCAATCAGTTTCAAATTGGGAGTAAGTAGTTTGAAATCTTACATTTTTATTTACACATGATTTTGAGCGATGTGCTTTGATTAATTTTCTTAAGAGAACTAAAAAAAAAAATGTAAAAATCATTTCGTTTTGAAAGAAAAAGAACAAAAACGATAACATTTTTGAAAGACTATTCATTAGCTACAGAAAAAGAGGAAAGGTATTACTGACATACCGCAACCGATTCTAGGGTGTCGGTCGCCTGCGTGCAAACGCCTCATGTGCCGCCCCTGTAGAGAATTTTTCATATTTTGATTAACACTTGTGACGGATCTTTACGCGTTCTCTATTTCATTCTCTTGGGGAATCTTTGGGCTAGCATTCACGTTTAATTCATAGCCATTCCTCTCAAGAAGAAACCGTGATTTTTAGATTTTATTTCGACTATATAAAGTTAGAGTTTTGTAGTTCTAGAGAGGAGGTAGAAAGCAGCTACATTCCCTACGCAGGTGAGATTGAATAAAGTTTACTTTTGCATATAAAGCTTAAGAGTGGTGTTTTGGCCACTGTGTTGAATCAATAGATTTGAGATTAGGAATCAACGATAGATTAGATTGAGTTAAATAAGTTGATTCAGCATATTTGCTTAGTAAACATTGCTTTCTCCGTGCTACTCATTTGACATTCACTTTGGGAATAGGTTGTTGTTGTTTAAGTTATTTGACTAAATAAATAATTGTGATTATGGAATTCTCTGGTTCTTCCCCCACCCTTAAGTATGCAAGATGGTGAGAGAGAAACTTCGGATGCAAGTTGCTCACACATTTAACCTTGATGCTATAAATTCACCTACCTGTATAAGAGCAAAAAGTAAAACATTAATAAAAATGCAAAGACACAAAAATCACTTCTTTCCCCTATTTTATTTTTCTAAATTGTAAAGCTATTGTATTCAATTGAAAACGTTTAATTCCCTCAAACGCATATTGAATTTAAATATTCATATGTCTTAGGTAATATTAACCATATTAGATATTTTCGTAAGGCAATTTTTGCAAATATCATTTTTGAGACGCCTTTGTTAAGCATCAATTCATAGAGCACCGTCAGTGCCGCTGATAAGCAAGCAAACCCCTCTTTTCTATTAATGTATTGCCGGCTCTGTCACGAATTTTGCTATCAAACGAAGGAAATGTGTGAAGAGTACACATTAATGGACCAACACACTGGGCACTAACATTCTATTTTTCTTAAATTATGCTATGCTATCGGGAAATCGGGCATTATTTTGATCTTTCACAATATCTATTTAAAATCCATCTTATTTATTCGACTTACTGTAAGTTTTATTTTGAGAAATTCGTAAAAAAATTTGCTTGATTGATAGAACTATATGCGACCGCCCTCTCTTTTGACTGCCTCTGCAAGTTTCTCGGCCCTGCTAACATAATTTTTTAAATATGACAAAACTTCGTTCATTAATTTTCAAGTAATAATTTGCAAAAAATATTTTAACCCCTTAAGTGGTCAATTTTTTTGACCCAAAATGTTCCAAAAAAGGGCAAAATTTTATTGCATATAACTAAGTAAGCATATAACTAAGCATATATAAGTATATGATATCCGATATTACAAATATTGAGAAAAAATTCGGCTTAGATTCGAATAAATACGGCATTTATCTATTTGTTGTCTCCATTGTTGTAACAATGTCACTGTTAAAACAATGACAAAGTTGGCGTTGTAAACCGGTTTTTCAGCCAAACAAACAATGCAGACAAATTATGCTCTTTCTTCAATTCCCCCCTACTATTACTTCACTCTCTCCCTATATATATATATATATATATATATATATATATATATATATATATATATATATATATATATATATCGGGCAAATTTTCAATTGTTAATAAAACACTTTCTATTCATCCATTGAAAGTAGGAATTGACTTAAAAATTCTTTTTAAATTACTTGTAGGTAATAATTTTGTTTTATAATTGAATTTTATAAAATATAATTTTTAAAACGACTTGGATTTAGGAAAAATTAGGTGTCAGAGAAATGAGCGATGGGTTTTGTTGCCTAGGTGTGTTGATAGCAAAAATTTAATTTTTTATTCTTTAAAGATATAGATATCTTTAAAGAATAGCTAAATCCTATTTAATGTCCTCATCAATCAGTAACAAAATAATAGGGGAGCACTCGAAGTATGCTACCAGGACTGAATATTCTTCAGCTCAACATTAATCGAACGCCAGAGGAAGAATTGATGAACTATCCTGTCTGCTTCATGACAACAATATTCATGTTGCTTGTCTTCAGGAAAAATCAATTTGAATACAAAGATCAAAGGATATACAAATTATGTAGGGACCGAATGAAAAGCAGTGGAATTTCTGATCAAAACTCAACAATCAAGTACACCGTGGTTTTTACCATCTAGCACCTTACCAACAAATAGCAAAACAGAAGCCCAGTACAATTAAACTGGACTTACCTGGTGATACAGTTAAAATAGTGAATGTATATACCATCCTTCACTGACTTCGCAATCTCCGAAAATGTACTGAACGAAAATCACCTTACATTGTTGAAGACTGGGCTGAAACAACTGAGAAACTGCTGAAAATTCAGAAAAAAAACAAATACTGTGTGTTTCTACTGACGGTAGAGACGGGGCAGCCTTTCTCCCCGAATTGGGTTAAATGCTCAATTGATGAAAAAATCTCCCATCCCAATTACCTCGGCTTAACGCTGGGTAGGAATTGCGACTTACCAAGCATACAGAGGAATATATCGCAAAATGCTTTAAAGATGCTCCAATATTCTTCGAAACTTTGAGGTTTGACTTGGGATTCCAAACCAAGACTACTTCTAAACACCACACTGCATATAGGGCCCAAATCCTCGAATATGCAACACCCATTTGGGCTCCATCAGCTTCCACCTCAACAGAAAAATTGATTCTGTTTAGTCACAGGACATCAAAATAATAATCGGGCTGTGTCGTCTTCGACAAATAATGTGACAGCTGAGGACTGGTATTGACTAACATCATTGAAGGCAGAAGGGGAAACTTGCCACTATTAGAATTTACAAGCAAAATAAGAAGCTGCGGTGAACAACATATCTCCAGCCCATTTTTAGCTGTCAGGGCGAAAAACAATATATTGAAGAAATCTTCTACACTTCAGTTTGATAAAGACATAAGAAACGACGATAACTTAAATCACACAAAGCCTTGACATCATTCAAAGGTACTTGTTTTTAAATTCAAACCACCTCCCTCTGCCAAAATAATTTTGGATCTTGAACCTTATTGTACGAAAAGGAACCCAAGGACACGTTTAAAAGGAAGGGAATGGACCTGAAATTATCGGCCTTATGAGGGCCTCGATTTGGATTACTGCCTCACCAACGGTTCCTCCAGAGTCAGAGTGCAATAGAGGTGGATCTGGTGTCTATCTTTAGTACCCATATAATACAACTTCAAAGCACAAAGGTCTCTGCAGGGAAGATTGCTTCAAAACTTCATAGTGAACTTATTTACAGGCAGGGACATTCTAGATATCTACCTATCTGTCTAGACAGTCTACCTTACATGGACAAATATTGCTAGGCTGGGCATCATGCTCTCGGATTGTAGATCTACTGAGGCCATCAAAGAGGAGGAAGAGGAAAAATGGGGCTCACTTAAAGAAATCAATTCACTTCTATTTCTCTCCATTGGGGCATTGCTTAAATCTTGTACCCTCCAGTGGATCCCGGCCCATGTTATTGACATCAGAAGGGAACGATAGGCCGATTCCCTTGCCAATGAAGCCGCCTGAACACCTCAGCCTCTAACTTTATCTACTACGGTCTTTGATGCCAACACAGTAGAAAAACAAAAGTTCTGCTCAAACTCAAGAAAAAAATTATCGCTGCCAGAATTAAATTATAGCTGAGAAATTATGTCAACAATAACTATATTATAGACAGAGCATTTTTAGGGCATGAAGATTCTGCCCGATGGTTCCAGATCATATGTGGAATGCAGGCACGCAACTGGACCCCAAACACCTTTTTAGCTGTCCTTCCATTGTTGGTGACCTTTTTAAAATAGACAATGACTGTAGCATGGGCATTCTTTACTTGAAACCAGCCATGGATGTTGCCATGGCAGTGATTCACGCCTTTGGCAATATCTGACTATATCCTTATGTTCTATTATTACAACCTCTGAACTTTGTCATACACAGCAACTACAATAAAAACAACAACAACAAAATGAGTCAGCAATGAGACCCAGCCTGCACGGTCAGGGCTACAAGGACATAGGCCATATAAGCAAAAAGGCCTGTTAGACGATGACATTCCGAATTGCGCCATATACGCAGGGCGGAATCTACCAGTGGCCATACACTCCCGACATTACAGTAGGTGTAGAATTTGTAACAAGCGATTACCGTTAGCCGAGCTACTCCAGGAGGTTCTGCAAGTAAGAATGAGGCCTCAGGCTTCTGAAGATAAAACGTCTTTTTCACTCTTCTCTTATAAGAATCCCTTCAAGACCTACATTTTTGTCTTACGGGGGCCATTGCAGTACTCCTGATCTTGCATTAACTCACGCGAAAATGTCCCACAGATCAACATTCTCCCTAAAAGACCCTTTGATGGAAGTGTTCACCGCCTTATGTACCTACAGGGGTCCATAACAAAAATCCACAACCAAAACCACGAGTTGAAATTTCAAGAAGGCTCGACGGGACAGGTATACCCAACTCTCTGATGAATATTTCACTCAAGATTTAATAAATGAATAAACCTGACAAATCTGCTGATCTCTTTGTTAATTAAATGTATTCGTCATTACGTTTGTGGTAATGTCCACGGACTATTGGTTCGCAATGGACCAGTGTGTTAGGTTCAGAGCCTAGTCCACCGTGTAGATTGCGATAAGTAAATCTGTCAGTAAGCTTAAATTCTCTTCCGTTGATGTTAGGGAAGTTAGGAGAGGGTGCCAGCTCAAGTTTCATCCTCGTCACTTGACCATGGTTCAAAATGAAGAGGTCTATCCTCAATTAGCCGAATAGTGTAACATTAGTATTCACTCACTCGGTCGATATTTACAGAAGGTAAATATGAAAGCTAAAATTTTTTAAATGTCGGTCATGTCGTATGATTATACAGCATGTAAAAGAAACCTAGAGTGCCTGTTTGGCTTGGGTGCTCTGGCAGAATTAAATCCTAGTACAGGTTGCATCGTCGGAGCTCAGGTGCTCTGCCTCTAGGGAGGAAACTGGGCGTCAAAATTATCTGCGGTGATTGGTATCAGTTAAAATGGTGCCGCACATAAGAAATATACCAGCTTCCGGGAATATACTAGATCTGCAATGGTAAAACACAATCTGCAGCACATTAAAAATAAAAAATAAAAATTTAATTCAGGTAGAATAATAAATTTTTTTGAGTTAATAAATCTAAATGTTATAATAATTCTCTGAACCAAGACATAAAAAAAAGGTTAAGTTTATCTGGTTAAGATATTTTTACAGAAGATGTGCCAACGAGTGAAAATGAAAAACGAGAATTTTAAGTCCCAACGATATTCGAGAGGGGATAGTTTTTGAAGTGGATTTCTGGTTTTGCAATATTGTGTTAACTCTTGTTTAACCCCATCAGGAACAGGCAATTGTTCTGGTTAATCCTATCTCTATTTAAAAATTCATATAAAATCATTTCTGCATTAAAATATGCCGAAATCTATGGTTTATAATCTTTTTCCAAATTCCATAAGCTCTAAATTCATATCACACTGGTGTGATCAGGGGGCAAAATAGAGGGGAAACGTTACCTCGCATATGATTCCCTGAAGTGATCACATATATGTGATCATGGTCCTGATGGGGTTAAAAAACATCAATTTTCCTGAATTATTTGCATCGAATTTGCCAAATATTACATTAGATGCCAGATTTGATATGCCATTGTAAAATTTCAACAATCCTTCCTGATTTTCGAAGGCAAGACAGTGAGTGAGTACCACATTAACTTTTTGTGGCAAAAATATTGAAGGCTTTTTAAGTATTTAGTAGATTGTATAATTCTGAGAATAAATATATCTCAGAATAATTTATAGATTGCCTAATTCTCAGAATAAATATATATCTATTTTATGAGAATTAGCACACCACTGCATATTTTCATTAAAAAAACTACTGTAGAAACCTCAGTATAAATGATTTGTCAACATAAATACCAAATATATATTCGATTCTAAGCCTTGCCTGAAATTCTTAACAAAATTTTAAGGAAAAAAAAAATAGTGCAAAATGGTTTTTTGATATCCGATATTACAAAGTTGGACAAAAGTAAAATCTAACTAATATGGTGCAAATTATTTATTTTAACAGTATAAAAAACTTTTAAATACATATAAGAGCCTTTGTAACCGAACCGTCAATATCTAGTTCAATTTCTCTATCCAACAATTTATTCTTACTTGGGAACATTGAGAAAAATTCGGCTTTGGTTGTTAATTAACTTTGTTGTCTCTCCTTTGTTGTAACAATGTCTTTCTGTTAAACAATGACAAAGTTGGCGTTGTAAACCGGTTTTTCAGCCAAACAAACAATGCAGACAAATTATGCTCTTTCTTCAATTCCTACTATTACTTCACTCTCTCCCTATATATATATATATCGTGCAAATTTTCAATTGTTAACAAAACACTTTCTATTCATCCATTAGAGGTAAGGTGACTTAAAAATTCTTTTTATTACTTGTCGTAATAATTTTGTTTTAATTGAATTTTATAAAAATATAATTTTTTAAAACGACTTACTTGGATTTAGGAAAAGGTAGTTGTCGAAATGAGCGATAGGTTTGGTTGCCTAGATTAGAATATTGATCGCAAAAGTTTAATTTTTTATTCTTTAAGATATCTTGAAAGACCAGCTAATCCTCTTCTGTCATCCCTCAATCAGTAACAAAATGATACTTGATGTCCGGGAACACTCCGAGAGGTATGCTACCAGGACACTGGTATTCTTCTACCATTAATGGAACGCGAAATGGATGGGGCTGCCAGTAATGGTGTGTGATACCTCTTTAATACTTAACTTCACGGCAACAATATTCGTTCGCGTAACTGAAATCCCAATTTGGGCTGTCGAATCAAAGGATATACCGAGTGCATGGGGACGGTAGTAGATTTCTAGTCAAAACTAACAATCGTAGCGGCGGTTTCATCAGCACCTTTCCAACAAATAGCAAACAGAAGCCTTTACAAGCAAAATAAGAAGCTGCGGTGAACAACATATCTGTATTGTTTTCCTCCTGGACAACTAAAATAGGGCTGGAAAATATTTCTACACTTCAGTTTGATAAGGAGCATAAGAAACGACATTAACTTAAATCACACAAACCTTGACATCATTCAAACCTTGTTTCTAGTGAAATCTCACCTCCCTCTGCCAAAATAATGTTGGATCTTCTTGAACCTTGTACGAAAAGGACTTAAGGACATTTAAAGGAAGGGCATGGACACACAATTATCGGCCTTGAGGCCTCGTTTGCTCTTCTACCTCTGACGCATCTGCAAGTCCAGGAGATTACGTACAGGGTGGATCTGGTGTCTTTCTTTGAGCACCCACATATAATACAACTTTGGTCTCTGCAGGGCAAATTGCTTCTTCACTCGTGAACTTATGTAATTAGGACAGTCCTAGATATCTACCTGTCTAGACAGTCCGCTACATGGACAAATATTGCTTGCTAATTCCGAGGCATTATGCTCGGATTGTAGATCTACTCTTGAGGCCATCAGGAAGGAAAATGGGGCTCACCCAGAATGAATAATTCACTTCTATTCTCCATTAGTGCATTGGGAAAATCATGTACCCTCCAGTGGATCCCGGCCCATGTTGACATCGAAAGTGAGATGACCGATTCACTTGATGAAGCCTGAATACTTCAGCCTCTAACTTTATCTACTACGGTCTTTGATGCGAACACGGTTGAAAAACAAAGTTCTACTCAAGCTCAAGAAAAAAATTATCAACTGCCAAATTGGAAATTATAGCTGAGAAATTATGTCAACAATAACTATATTTAAAGACAGAGCATTTTTGCTGGCATGAAGATTCTGCACCCGATGGTTCCAGATCATATGTAAAAATGAAGGCGCACCAACCCTGGACCCCCAAACACCTTTAGCTGTACTTCCATTGTTGGTGACCTTTTTAAAATAGACAATGACTTTGTAGCATGGACATTCTTTACTTGGATCAGCAGCTTCGGTATTTGCACAGCAGTGATTCACGCCTTTGGCGCCGACTATCCCTTAAGTTCCCTGTGTGCAACCTCTGAACTTTGTCGCACACAATAACTTAACTAGAAGCGAATAGGTCAGCAATGGGACCAGCAGTCCAGGGATACAAGGCCGCTATAAGCAAAAGGCCTGTTGGGCCGATGACATTCAGTGCCCATATACACTGGAATGGGTGATCTCTAGGAGAATACACTCCCAGCGCGCGGTGGTGGTAAATTTGGCAACAGCGATCGCCGTTATCCAGGAGATTTCTGCACCTAAAAAAATCAGGCCTCAGGCTTTTGAAGAATAAAACGTCTTTCACTCTTCTCTTATAAGGAGCCCTTCAAGACCTACATTTTTGTCTTACGGGGGCCATTACTCTGATATTGCAGTAACTCACACGAACTGTCCCACAGGTTAGCTTACTCTCCAAGACCCTTTGATGCATGATCACCGCCTTATGGCTACCTACAGGGTCCATAACAAAATCCACAACCAAAACCACGAGTTGAAATTTCAAGAGGCACCGACGAGATAGATATACCCAACTCTCTGATGAATCTTTTACTCAAGATTTAATAAATGAATAACCAACAAATCTGCTGAATCTCTT
>BMAV01007856.1:0-65539 GCA_019973955.1 Trichonephila inaurata madagascariensis
GGGATATCGAGAATGTATATTGCCCAGTATACGCTCCTCACTGGTCAAAATACAACCTCTGTCAAGCGAATATGGGATCAATGGGTTGTTGAGAGTTATTCAGAACGTCCTACATAATCTTGGCGTCCTCGTATAAATAAACATATAGTGAGGTCAGCCCCGCAAAAGAGTACAACCCTATCATGGACCATTAGTCAAAATATAGTCTTGTTTGCAGCACTCCAGTGTCCACTTGTTCGCTGCGACCACGTTGCAGCAGCTTGGACTGTTAGCACGACGATTATTACTAGCTTTCCCTTGGCAATGCAGCATAGAGAGAGATGGTGACTGTGGAGCTACGAACGACCAAACTGGATACAGGAGTGTTACAGTGTTGTCTTTTCATACGAGTTCCGGTTCTGCGTACAATATCCTGATGGCCGTATAAGTGACTGAAAGCTCCGAAGACATCATTCGTCACCTGCTTGCATTCGATATTGGCATAAATGTCCTGCACCCAGTGTGGTGGTTTGGACAACTATTAGGTAAATGACACCTACATCACTAGTTCAGATTGAAGATAATTTGAACGATCGACTCATCTTTTACATCTTATACTTCTAGTGGTTGTGCCCTAACGTCAAAGCCGGCCAAACGCCCTCTAGTAAAAAGATAGTGCAAGCTCACATGTTGCACGTCTTGTTCTGACCTTCCTCAATACACAGGAAGTTCGATTGTTGCCTACCTTTATGATATCTAGATTTGTCATCTATTCAACGCATCATTTCTTGTGGGGAACATGGTCATGTTTTAATGTCATGGATTTATGGAAATAAATGATGAGTTGATTTAAATTTAAATAAAATTTCTAATTAAAAATAAATCAGAAGTAGAATGTTTTTTTCTTCTTTCTAATGGGGCTGGGTATTGGTAATTACTAATGCAGACATGGTACATTTCCCGGGAGCTGTATCACTTTTTAATGTGGTAACTTATAAATGGATATTAATTGCAACAATGCTATTTTTATACCCTATTTCTTCCCCAGAGGAAGGCACCTGAGCTCTGACGATACAGTTGGAATACTGTTCAGTTGGTACGTTACAGTTGGAATACTGTTCAGTTGGTACGATACAGTTGGAATACTGTTCAGTTGCTAAGTTACAGTTGGAATACTGTTCAGTTGGTACGATACAGTTGGCATACTGTTCAGTTGGTACGTTACAGTTGGAATACTGTTCAGTTGGTACGATACAGTTGGCATACTGTTCAGTTGGTAAGATACAGTTGGGCGATACTGTTCTCAATTTAGTTTTGCCGAAAGCTCCCAAGAAAACAGGTGCTCTAGGAATCTTTTACATGCCTTATAATCATTTGCATCATGTAAATCCACCGATTTGGGCCGGGGTCGAGCCCGAAATCATGGATGTACATGGCCAGTGCCAAACCAACCACGCTACCCGGTAGGTGGAAGTAAAAAATTAAATTAACGTGTTTTTTTCGTTTTTTTTGAGATTGAAAGTTTCATTAATTACAATTAGAAAAATAAATGTGAATTGTATTTGTGAATTTGAAAAATTCCATTAACCACCATACTTTCTTCCTTTTGTAATGTTACTCGTTTGAAGATCAGACTTATATTTCTACTTAGAAATTACAATTGGTTTTCGAATGTAATATATAATTTATTCTACTCAAAGTGAAAATTTCTGAGTTAAACAAAAATAATGTACATTGAAAGAAAAAGAAACTTCAGCATAATTCGAATGGAATTTTTTTGCATCTGGACAAGAAAAAGTAAGCTGCGATGAATTTCGAAGTAAAAAAAGTTGTTTTCTTGGTACTTGTTTTTCGAGAGCTTGAACAGATTTAACTACTTATCAACTGTGCAGATTTACCAGACTTTTCAGAAATCTAGTCAAGAACAGATCAATAATAGATATTATTCTAGGGATGAAAAATTATCTACCATTTTTAAAATAAAAAGCAATAATAAATCTTTACAAAGCTATATTTGCTTTACGTATAAAGATTCTCTATTTTCTCTGCATCTTCTACAAAGGGTATTTTTAATCTTTTCCAGATCATCCCACGTGTAAGGTGTATTATTGTATACACCACATATATATATAAGGTAAGTGACTCCATGCGTGTATAAAGTAATGAGTCAATGCAGAAATATTAATATGATTAATCTCCCGACACACAAGAGGGAGTAATATACAAAACATTAATACCCTGCAATTCTATATTTATATAATCACTAAATTATATGAGCACATTTGATTAAAATTCCATGAAGTTGACATAGGCGAGATTAAATAAGCATTTGGTTGATTGATTCATTATTAACGTCGCACTGTTTAGCTACACGAGGGCTTTTGGCGACGGACCATGTAATTTTGAATCATGGTCAAGTGACGTGGACGACACCTGAGCTGGCACCCCCCTCTTCTAACTACCACACCACACCAACGGGAGGACGTTTCAGCTCTCGACAGATTTAACGTATCGCTGCCCTACACGGCGGGTCTTTAGTGGTACGGGCTCGAACTCGTGACAAGCAGCCACGGTCCGATACCTATACCACTGCTATGCGGCCACAAGCATTTGGTTACATAATCGCATCTAGATCAAATCGGCCAAATTCTATTACTTGACGCTTCAAAGACTAATTTTCTTTTAGAGCATTTTGAATGTCCAGAGAAATATATCATTACGTAAGAAAGTGACTTCTATTGCAACTTAATTTATTCATTTACAAGTTTTTAATTTTTTTTTTATATTTCTAATGGCACTATATGAACAGTTATTACAAAGCTCATCAATCTACCTAGTACATCTCATGGAAAGCTGGTATCTCTTTTTAGTGCTGCGCCATATTGGCGGATACCAATCAATACCAGTTTCCTCCCTAAAGGAAGGCACCTGAGCTCTGACGATGCGAACCGGTACTAGGATTTTATTTTGCCCTTTGGAGCCCCCTAGGTTTTTTAAGGTCGTATAATCATACGACATGACGCTGTCGGTTTTCACTATCGTGAAAATCTATCGACTTGTGGCGGAGTCGAACCCACAACCTTGGATGCAGAAGGCCAGCGACAAACCAACCCCGCCACTCAACCGGCCATTTACAAATTTTATGTCATAGATATAAAGACGCATGGGTTTCACATCGGATTAAAAAACTCTGTAGGAAAAATAATTTTCCAAAGAGATGGGGAAAAAGTCGAAAAAACCCCAAGTTGATTTAATATTATAGTTTCAAGGCTATGCAGTACACCAAAAATGACAATAATATCGAAAAAAAAATTTTTTTGTTTTTGTTTTCTTGTGGTTTGTACAATTAGAATGCTTACCAGAAAAGTTTAGAATTAGTAACTAATTAGTTTTTAAGATATTTGAAATTTTTTATGAACTTTAATTTCATTTTTTAAAGCATTTTTTAAATTTCCCTTTTTGATTGAAAAAATTTCAAAATTTTTTTTCAGAAAAAATAAATTTTTTTTAAAAAATTATATACTTCAATTTTAATTATTAACATCATTTCTTTTTGCTTATTTTTTGCTTTTTTTTGAGTAGTCAAATATAATTAAGAAAGATTTGAAGACCAATATATTTCAAGACGAAACAAGTTATATGACTTAGAAACTTTTCCATTGATTTCTTTCTGTAGATAATATGCAACGGTCTAAGGACTCTCAGGTTGCTATGCAAAACAATATTTCGAAGAGAAGGAATACTAATGAAAATGATGTGTTTAAAAGCCAGCCCTCAGCTGATACGACAGTTAGATTTAAGAAACCAAGTATTGCAGATAAACTGAATATATTTCCATAAAGTACCGAATTACATTATATTAAACATTGAAGAACTGAAGAACTAACTGCTGTCGAGCGAAAAAAAACTCAAACTTGCTAAACTGCCCTTATCAAAAACTGAAAAAAATTAAATTTAATTACAAACTTAGGAATTTTTAGTTCAAGTTAGCATCATTATTAATTTATATGTAAATGTTTTATGTTCATGTATTTTTTAAAAAAAATCATTTAAGAAAATGATGTTTTTTTGAAAACAAAACAAAGTTTATAAAGAAGGTTTTTTAAGTGATCGGGCAGTAAACCCCAAAAGGAAAACAAGGAGGAACGGGTTCTTTAAAGTGGGAGATATTCAATTTCGCCAAATCTAGTGATTTTCAACATTTAAAGGCACATCTTTTTTTCTAGTGTAACCTTTCATCAAACGTAAATGGCAGAGAGAAAAATCTCGTTTGGCTCCAAACATTTTTTCGCCGCCCAACCCTCGGCTACTGAAAAATGCGTTATTTGTTAAAGTCTTAATTTTTTTTTCGGGTTTCATTTTTAAGTTAATGTCTTCAAACTTCATATATCAATTTCAAACAATAGTAATTTTGAAACAAAACATGTAACAAAAATAATGCTTAAAAATTTCTCAAAACGGAAAAAAAAAAGAGAAACCGTAATGTTTAACCAATTCTTTCAATCGCTCTACAGATTACGTATAATATCATTCTACATACGGAAAAAAGTCTCGTGAGGTCATTTTTTTTAAATAAAGAAATTATTAAGTTTTGAAGTACAATTTTGAGTATTTTTTGAAAATTCATAAGAAAAAAATTTTTTGACATTTTATTTTTTAAATGAATGATTCTAAAAGAGAAAAGCATAAACTTTTTTAGTGTAGAATATCATTTCATTAAAGTGAAACAAAATGCGATTGGAAGGATCTAGAAATCATTTTCATAAAAAAGTATCGATTTTGACTCATTTTAAAAAAAAACGCAAAAATAGAAAATATTCATTATTTTGAAAAAATAAATTATATCGTATTGTGGGCGAAGAAAAAGGGATCTTTCCACTTGAATTTTTTTTGTCTGGAGTCTCAAAAAAAAAATTAGATAGGGGTTTTAAAAAACATCTGGGAAAAAAACAAAGTGTCAAAAAATTTGGGAACTTCGCCTTTTTTGGCAAAAAAAAATGGCACCCAAATTAAGCTTTTTAAAGGGTTTTTTTAATTAATATCTTTTTAACTAATTGTAGTATTGGAATAAAGGTCCAAAAGGGATTCCCCGGATTTTTTCCCGGGGTTTTTATTTCCTTTGGCGATTTTCCCTTGTCGTGCGGTTCGTGAGAAGATGCACTCAGTCGAATTTTAATAGTGCACATATATGTAATTACACGGTTCGTCGCCAATAGCTCTAGTGTTACCTTATAGTGCGATGTTAATGTAAGACTTTCACTCCTTCATATATATAGCGCATATTTTATGTGTCTGTATAGGTATTTTAATGCTTTAATCTTTACAAGAATTTGCTTTAATTTTATTTGATTCAGTTGAATTTAAATGTTTTCTATCCTTTTGTTTTTAAGTCTTTTTTGCACAAAAATTATAAGAAATAAAAGCTAACACGAAGCTTTCAAAGGAAAACAGTTATATTTTTTGGTCAATTTCCATTTTCTTTTCAAATATTCATTCGTATACAAACTCTGTATTTTCCATGATTTCAGTCCTATTGATACATTTGAATTTAAAACACACTATGTAATATATTGAAAAAAAATTTTTTTAATTTAAATTTTAATTAAGTGTTATTTTTTTTATTATAGATATTTTTAACGTAAGGAAAATTTCTACTTTTACAGATACAGTAACTTGAAAATTCAGATTATTTATTGATTAATAGATTTAATCATGCACCGATTTTAATAATACTGGAAGTTTACTAGTATATTATCTTTCTTGTTTATGGTGTAATTTGATTGCGCCATGTTTCTTAATCAAACTTCCTGAGAAGTTTCATATCATATCTGTACCTTAGGCATTTGTTACTTAAATGAATTCATTAAATATTAATTACTACGTTGCCTCAAATTAACTTCTCTTTATACAAGGGAAACATACATAACTCCAAGAATTAAGAAAATGTGAGGCAATTAATCTTAATTTAGACTACCTATATGAACAAGTGATTAGAAATTGAATTCCAGCTACATAGCTGTCGTATTCAGTCATCGTAAGTGTACTATTTGAATCATATTGATCTTGGAGAATTTTCACTCTCATATTTTCTGTTACTAAAATTACACGTTGAGGTGGCCAAAGTGTTCTAAATATGTTTTAAAATGTATCAGTTAAAGAAAATAAATGATGCATTAAATTTAGACCAAAATTCATATAATAATTTCATTTAACTTAAGGAAAATGTTATGTTAAAAGTGCTGTATTTTTGAAATGTCACAAAAAAAAAAAACCAACAATTTATTAATAAAAAAATACAAATATTTCCCTTATTTCCCCTTTACTGAAATCCAACTATAGCAAAAGAAAATATATATATATAAATTGCATCAATCCTGTACAATGCAATATAATATTATGAGAATACATATGTTTTGTTCATCAAGTGTATTCAACATTTATTTAGACATATTTTTGCCAATGTTGTTAAGTGAACAGGACACACACACACTGTCAAAAATTCCATTTTTCAATTTTAGTATTAAAAAATAGTGCATATTTTTCTGAATCTAAAAATGTATAACACTTATATACGCTCGTTGATAAAATTACCTTAAAATATCAAGAAAAGTAAGCGACAAAAAAAATGGAAACACACGTTTACAAATGTTTAGTTTATTGACATTTTCTCCAAAGTATGGGATTTGCTTTTAGATACACTTTAAAAAATCTATTACATTATATGGTTCCAAATTTATATACTTCTATACAGGATACTTGTTCATATAGTGAACTTTTTTTTAGTCGAAGTAGTGCATAGTTTTTTAAAAAATGGTTTTATCTATGAAAAAGGAAAAACACACAATTACAAATTTTTAAAATTATAAAGTTTTATAATTTATTCAAAATATAGTTTAGTTATTCTTAATATTTTACTAAAAATAGATTCAACATATTTTGTGTATTGTTTTATATATGTGCAAAAAAAATTTTACATATTTAACAGATACTTCTTTTTTAAAAATGGTACCTAAACATAAGTATGAATTATGGGATCTCAAAAATTATCTCCAACTTAAATCAAACACAAAAAAAAAATTAACTACAAAATTATTTTTGTATTTTTACAAAATGATTAAAATATCTTTATTAGGATCACAAAAGAATATAAGCTCTATTAGAAATTTTTAAAGATATAAATCCCATAAAAAAAAATTCTTATTTTTGTCATTTTACTCCTTCGAGCATGTCCTGGTATCCTTAAGATATTTCACCTTATCTGGCATACTTATTTTATGTAGAAAAGTCATGGAGATTTTCAGTACATACTTAATTGTACAAATAAGGTTTCCTTCTGTT
Source organism: Trichonephila inaurata madagascariensis (assembly GCA_019973955.1). Classification (NCBI taxonomy): domain Eukaryota; kingdom Metazoa; phylum Arthropoda; class Arachnida; order Araneae; family Nephilidae; genus Trichonephila; species Trichonephila inaurata. The sequence continues at coordinate 7,318 of BMAV01007856.1, forward strand.
ATTTCGCATGAAAGAAAAGGAAATATTTAATATATTTTTATATATTTTGTTTCCTATTCAAAAACTTTATATTCCAATGGAATTTTAAAATCACCTAAAAATAACAAGCGGTTAAGTTTAAAACAAATCAATTTCACAATTTGTATCCAAGAATGAATTGTTAAAATTCTTTATAATTCTAAATGGAAGAAAATCTTGAAGGTTATTGAAAAGTGTTTTAAAGATTGAAACATTTTTATGATAAAGACACGAATAATATTGGTCTGTAATTGTTATTGGAAAGAAAAAGAAACTATATTTTAACGGTTACACATTGAGAAAAAGAAACTATTTTAATACCGAAACATTGAGAAGTAGAAATAACGGAAAAAGTAAACATGACTTTAGTTCAGAATTCCTAAATGTATTTGAACCTTAAAAATGGAAATGCATTTCAAAATATATATATATATATATATATATATATATATATATATATATATATATATATATATATATATATATATATATATATATATATATATATATATAGGTCAAATATTCATGTTACATATAATACAACAGAGAATATTTTTCAATTTCTAAATGTACTGCTCTCTCTTTAATTAAAAATTTTAATTTTTAATGACTATTCTTACTCCCTTTGTTCGCAATTCCTGACCATAAAATGCGAATATTTGCATAAAAAAATATAAAACATTACCAACATTTAAACTGAGATATCTTTAAAAAAAACTGGCATTGAAGTATGAAATTTTTTTTCGAAGTAAGCAATGGAAATATATGATAAGAAAACTTCCCAAAATTTTTGTTAACGAAAAAAAATAAAGTGCTGTTATACCCCCGTTTGCCCCGAAATGCAAAACCCCGGGAAAGGGGCCCTGCAAATAACATGAAATTTCAACATGTAAAGCGGGGGTGAAATATGCAAATGATTAGAATTTTAGCGCAGACACACATCACGCCCGCCCCCGGGGAACCAACCTCAAAAGCTTTTTTAAGGGGGTTGGGGATTTAGACGATTTAAAAATACTGTAATTGTGTTTTTCTTTTTGGTTTTCAAAAACGATAAGTTATGTCTCGTAGAAAAAACAAAAGGGTCAGCTTTTGATCAAGTATCCGGGGTTCCCAAGAGGAAGAATAGTGGCCTACCGAGATTGTGGATTATCTTTCAGGCAAATCGGTGTGTTGACGAAAAACCAAAAAAACTGTAATGCGGATATGTGATTGTTAAAGCAGGAGGATACGACGGACCGACGTGGTCGTCGCATCCACCTCAGTACACTACTTTCACGTGAGGACAGGCAAAATTTGTGATGACAGTGACGGGGTCGCCCCATTCAATCACGAACCATAGCACAGCAATTGGGGTCTGTAACGCATCATTCAGTGTCTGCGTGTACCATTTTGACGCCGTTTGCAGAGAGGTCTGTCCGCAATGCGCCCATTTACTTGGTCTACCCTTGAAGCAGAACCCACAGACGTCTCCACTACCAATGGGTGTGATGAAAAGAAGGGGTGTGGGTGGCAGAATGGAATGAAGTTGTCTTTACGCCGATTCACGCAACTGTCTGCAAACCCAAGATGGTCGGATTAGGGGTCTGGAGACACCGTGGGGACAGGATGCTGAACAGCTGCGTTTTCACCACCGCACTGGTCCTCTACCGGGTATTATGCTATGGGGCAAAATTGGGTATCCCCCCGCACCCCTCTAGTACGCATTGCTGGTTCTTTTAAAAAAGACAGCGCTACATTTCCGAGGTGTTGGGGCCGTTTTCCTTCCCTTACCTTCAGGGCCCAAAGTCATATTTCAACAGGATAATGCGCGACCATACGTGGGAACGCATTGTCCAAAGGTTCTTTTTGTCAACCCACTAGATTGAATTGCTTCCCCGGTCGGCCCCGCTCTCTGATCTTTCGCTGATAGAAAACATTTGGGCCATGGTTGCTCAATGATTTACCAGATTGCACCTCTATCTGCCACACCAGGGTCAACTTTTTGGGAACGGGGGGAAGCGCTGGGTCTGCTGTACCCCAAGAACACATCCAAAGTCTCTTTGAATCAAGCCCAAAAAGTATGGGGAGCGATGATCATCAACGGTGATCTCTTTAAAAATGGCGGGGTACTTCCTTTGGGTACTGATTCTGGCGGGAACCACATTTCACAAAAAATCTATAAATTTAATCATTTGATACTTGGTCAACATGTTATCTACGAAATAAATTTTGTTGTGCTATCTCTTGTCTTTCTTGGTGTTGCATTTAAGGTGGCCAGCAGAGTACAAGGAAGTGAATGACTACTGTAATATTTTTTTATGGCATTTTCGCCATTTAGCTTTTTATGGTGCCTTAACTGTGACGTATAAGCTGATTTCTTCACTTCCATAATCTGTATCAAAAGGCGAATGCTGATAACGATGTGATTCATGCTTGTCACAGTATGTTTCTTTTTTCTATAATAAATTTTACTGTGGGAGATACACATATAACAAATATGTACACCTATTTTTTCAATAATTTATTTACATCGCGAAGCAGCATGAGAACTTTTTGCAACAGATCTATAATTTTGATGTCCGATCAATTGTTGAGAACAATATCTGAGGTGGCTGATTGTTGTAGGAGACTACAGATAAGGATATTTTAAACTCTTAAAATATATCAATAAGAATGACTTCTTTTATTTTGCTAACCGGAGTTTTGAATAAAGTTTTTCCTTTTTCCCGTTTACAAAAATAATTTTTGGGGAAATATAAAAGTAAGGTAAATTAATAAGTAATAATACATCGAAATGTAGTCAGAAAGTTTGTAAAATATGGAAAAAAAAAGATAATAAATGCGTGTGTGTGTGTGCGTATATATGTATGTGATTGCGGTAGCTATCAATTAAGAAGTTCTAAAACCTAATTTATGGGATAATTTTTTTAATCTGAATTTTGTTAAAATTTTATAACCTTGATGTTGTGATTTATTTATTGACATACCAACTAATACAACAATAAAATAATTTATCAATGATATGTGACGTTTTGTCTTTAAACACAGCTACTGAAATACACTCATGTACATAAATTAAGGATAATTCAGAGGCAAGTGGAAATCGAATTCTAAAATATAAATAAATATATCTCCCGTAAAATTACACACATCTTGAAGAATCATACGCAAATTGCAGGCAGCCACCAGATGACACTGATAGTACGTCACAACGATGAGAGTGTAAGAAGGCGATATATAAGGAATGCAGCTAAAGAAGTAAAATTGTTCACAAGTGCTTTATAAACCTTTCAGAGCAATAATCGCATAATTTTGGCACAAAGGACGCATTTGCATGTTTTTTTTATACGTGACAGAATTATTGGCCGTCTGGAATGTGGACGTACCCAGCTGGAAGTATCTGAGGAACCAGGAATCCCCAGAGTGTTTTCTAAAGGCTTTGGCACTGAAGCGAAGATTATAGCAATGTGAGTAGACGTTACAGCACAGGTCGCCACTTAGTCACCACAACAAATGAGGACTAATATTTGACAATTATTGCCAAAAGAAACAGAAGGAGCACAGCATCAGACCTGTCTCGTCAGCTCTATTCAGCCACTGGTACGACAGTTTCCAAGGCAGACCGTGTACAGACGCACAGGGTAGATTGCTCTGCATGTCGTAGACCTTTCAAATGTGTTCCACTTTCTGCAACTCACTGTCATCAGTGGTTAGCCTGGAGTAGAGAGCATGCATGCATTGTTAGCACCACAACAGTGGGCTTGTGTGATGTTTTCGGACATGTCCAGGTTTAGCTTGTAATCTGATCCTCGCCGGAAATCGAAGGATATCACACATATTGACTGACCAGAATTCTTACCGGAGTTGAATCCAGTAGAGCATGTGTGGGACATGCTTAGACACCGAGTTGCAGTTCGTCAACCACCTCCTACATGTCTATCGGAACTTCGGAGAGCATTACTTGATGACTGGTGAGAACATTGCTTGATGAGTAATATTTCCCAAGGTCACATCGATAAATTGATACTGAGCATGTCTTGGCGTTTTACTGACTGTATTGCATCATCTGAGAGACATACTTTGTATTTCTCATCATGTCAAGCATGTATTTCATTTTCTAATTTGCTCCAGGGATAAAAAAAACCACATTTTTTTTAATGATATCAACCATATAGTATCTTTTTTGCTCTTTATCTTTTATTTAATGAAAAAGCTTTACAATTAAGTCATATTTGTTTTGTTTCTAACTCTTTCTTTCCCTGATTTTGCATTATCCTTAATTTATGGATATGAATGTATTTCATCCCCATTTTTATAGTAAATAAAGTAAGATTATCATCAAATTACAGAAGACACAAAATGTTTATACAAATCAATAAGCAATTTCTTTCCAAGAGATGAGGATGATATTTGTATAAAATGTGTATGTTATTTGCATGCTATCAGTCCAATACATCCAACAGTTATGTTAAAATCCTTAAAAAACACTTATTGTTATTTAAGTTCAATTCTACATTTCGTTTTTAAGTTGTGTTTAAATTTGAAAAATATATGCTTGAGAGAATTTTTATCAACTTGTATAAAATAAATACGGTATTACCTTGAAAACCAATAACCTTGTGATGTTCCAATCCTTCATTAAGTTATCAGACTACGTTAGGAACCGTGATTTTGCAAAAGCGTTTAAATGGATAACATTTATGATATTTAGTGTCACTTAGATTAGAAATAGTATATAAAATTGTTTTAAGATTATTATTACAATAAAAAATTATTTAAGTACAATATTTTGATAAAAAATGAACATAAAATGACCCATTTTCAAAATATTCTCCTTTTGGGAAAAATGCTTCTATTATAATAATATTTTGCCTGTGTATAGCTCAGATCTCTATACAAAAGGATCAACTAGAATTTTTGAAATATATAACTTAGAAGTGGGCTTAGCCATATTTTACGACTACAGAGGGGAGCAATTTTAAGAAAAAACTCCGATAATTATTTCAATTGGAGGAAAATCTGAAAATAATGTGAATTTTTCAAAAATCCTAGTTCAGATTCTCTAGAGAAGTCTTTATTTTATATAAGTGTGTGTGTGTGCGTGAAATAATATTATTTTAGAAGCATTTTTTTTTTATAAAAGAACATTTTGAAAAAAGTTTATTCTAAGTTAAATTTTTGCCAAAATATTGCATTTAGGTATTTTTTTTTGTCAAAATGCCCTTAAAAGAATTTTATACATGTATTCTAATCTAAGTTACACTAAATATCATGAAAATTATCGATTTATGCGCTTGTTTAAAATTATGGTTCTGAACGTATCCGGATACATTAAGAGAAATAATTGAAAAGAAACTCAAAATAGAATATTTGTACTTTATTCTAAAAGCATTCTTATCCATTCCATTTCAATCCATAGTTTGATGTTTTTTTTCCCTCTTAAAAAAATCTTTCTTTTCTCAAAAAATATCTAAAGATATATATTATGTTCTGTTGAATTCCGAAGATGTTAAATTTTCTGCTCGCTTTATTTCATGATAACTGCTGATCATTTAAGTCCACATTTTGTGTTCTGTACATTGTACGTGGGTTGCAATTGCAAAATGAAAAATGCATTGATTATTTCTTATTTTCTACCCTTTTATTTAATTCTTATTAAAACTTACTAAGGGGCCTGGATAGCGATTTTTGGGCATTCAAAGAACACATCTTTGAAAAAAAAACATTTCTAAAAAATAAAATAGTGTGTTACAAATTGATAGTGTTTCTGTTTTAATTCATCCATACCAATGTGTAAATGACTTTTGCATAAGTTTAATCTGCAAAGAAAAATATTACTTCGCATACAATTTCGAACATTTTTGTAACATTTGTACAGACACCCACCTGCATCTATATATGATATCTGAAGTTGAAGAATATTTTGATTGTTTTATATTGTAATCTTGTCGATAAATAAAACAAAGTTTACCTAACTTTATCTTTTACATCTTCAAAAGACTTCTCTTGTATTTCATCCATTTATACAGGCAAACATCTCAATCATGTTCTCGTTATGGCTCGTTTGTTTTTTGCAAGTGGAAACCTCGTTATTTTTCTAAACTCTTTCGCTTAGTTATTACTTTATTTTTGATAAAGAGAGCTAACTAAAATCTTGTATACGAACAACCCTAATAATATATAAAGAAAAAAAAAAAAGTTTTTTTCACGTTTATTAAACTTTGTTTGAAATCTAAGGAAAAATGAGGAATGTTTCACATAAATGATTACGGACTCCTTTTTTACTTAAAATTTTCTTTTTAGAATCGTTATTGTTGAATAAATAAGTCTTTCGAACAAGTAGCTGAGGAAATATTTGGAATCTTACAAAATGTTCTAAATTGTTTTAACATTTTCGAACGATAGATTTGTGCCATTTTTACTTCTTAATAAACCTTGATGTCCAAATGCTTTGATATAATTATGGGACACAGTAAATATACTATTTTACTCAATATGTGCAATCATATAAAAATACAGGGTGATTCGAAACCTGTCCTACAAATTTCGTGGGAATGTAGGGAATACGTCAGTAAATCGATTTCATATGGAAAAGCATGTTTGCAAACCTCATCTACATGAACAAAATGGGCAAGTAAAATGAACACAAGGAAACAGTACAGTTAAGAGGTAACGAAAGTGACTTTTATTCCAATAATGTAAGGTACAGGTTCACAATAGGTGCTTAAAATTGCGACCATTTACATGAACATAGTATTCACGGTGCAGCTGTTTTAATCGCCAAACATTTTAAAAACTCTTGGCACGTAACGCGTTATGCCTGCTGTGACCACTATTCGTGCAACAAAATTTATTTCACTGTCGACGGTAATCTTATATACGTGGTCTTTCATGACACCTCTCCCTCCAAAAAACGAAGTTCAATGGCAGTAAATCTGGTGACCTAGGTTAACAAGTGATGGGTGAATTATTTTACCATGTACTTTGCCATGAACTCATACATGTGAATTATGTGCATTGGACACTCCTTCAAGACCATAAGATCTGTAAGACCATAAAAGATAAGACCATCATCTGTAAAAAAGAACAAAAGCTGGAAAGATGGGGTTCCCGGTGCCTTTCGGATCAAAATAATGTGAAAATTCTACAAATGTTGGATAACTGCTATATAGGGTGGCAGTAATTGCATCCTTTTAAGATGGTAAGGATATACACCCTGCTCGTGCAGTATCCACCACATTGCTGTCTGACAGATCCCAAATTTCTGAGCTCGTGGGCTGGTATTCGGATTATCTTCTATGTACTGTAGGACGTTTTCTTTGACGTTGACAGCCCACGTCTGTCCTTTTCTTCCAATTGTGTATGTTGTTGCGCAGTGAACCACGTTCGCACAGATTGCGATGCACACGTGCGAACATTTAATGCCGGGGTATCGTTCTTCGTAAACTTGCCTAGTCCGGCGACCGCTTTTGCTAGTTACCCCGTATACGAGATGCATATCCACTAGCTCATGGCGCGTAGAATGATTCATCTCATCACTAGTAAGTCAGCTCGTCCACTAATGACAGTGAAAGTGGTCGGTTGATCTGTACACTGATTTGGTACACACATCGCCCTCTACATACTCATACGTACATATGTGCACATACTTTCCTATGTGAAATCGAATTTTTGACGTATTCCTTACCTCTTTATGTTATTTGAACCATAAGAATTGAATAACCCTAAACATGATACAATAATTAGTTTTAGGAAATAATTTATAAAGCATAAAATTGACTTCATGAGAAAAGATACTCCCTTCCCAAAATAAATGACTAAAATATCGTTTTTTTTTTATTATTTAGCAATATCTTTTTAATAGTTTTATTTTTATTGAAATATCACTTTTAAATGTATAAGAACTACAAGTTTGAAAAAAACTTCAATTAAAAAAAAATAAGCAATCGAATTAGGGATTTGGATGGCAGCTCTTTTTAAACATGTTAGTGCTTTCAGTATTTTTTCTCACCTTTCTTGTTTATAGGCGGCTTACTTCTAGTGAACTTTAAGAAATGTTCAGTAGCTGTGGAACATAAAAAGCAAATGAAAGCTTGCATAATAGGTTTCGGATGTAATGTCCAAAACAGATATTTGTGTGTAAAGAACGTGTTAAATATGTTGTATTGGAAGTTATTTCGGGAACTAACAAAAGAAATCTGAACAAAGTATATAAGGTATTTAAAAAGATTTGTGTATTTCACTGGTGGAAAATGCCTTCATAATCTTAATGTAATGAGTAATTCTATTCAAGTGCTTAGAATTAGACGAAAAACACAAAACAACAGCATGCACATCAAGTGACAAAAAAAGCAATTTTATATAGAATATAAAAATGAGGTATGACATATACAAAAGAAGGAGTTTTTTAAGCACAGAACTTGAGGTATGGCAAAATATCTTTGAATTTATTCAATTCCTACAAGCTCACGGTCTCTATATATTTTTTATTTATTAATTTCCCCTACTATACCCAATCTCCATATATATATTTTTTTTTATATATTGTTTATTTATTTATCTTGGGGGAAATTTTTCAATGTTAACAAAATAAATTTTAAAGCTCTCAATTGAGCTGAAATTTTATATACGGATTTTTTTTAATGACAATTAATATAATAATTTAGAAAAATTTATTGTTTTAAAAAAATTATTTAAAAAATTTAAAAAATAAAACTTTGGGTATTTTTTTGGGGATTTTATAAAAAACTTAAAAAGGTTTTTTTTTTCACGTTTAAAAGAAGGAAAAAATTTAAAACCCGTTTTTTTGGATGCTGAATTTTAATGATTTTTAAAAAAATTTTTGCCCTTTTAATGGCTACAATATGTAAAAACATTTTATAAAAATTGTAACTATTTAAAAAAAAGTTGTAAAATTAAAATTTTTTTTTTGATCAAAGTAGGAAGATTAAATTTTTTTTTTATTGTTTTAAATTTTATCTTAAATGTTTTTTTTGTTTGTTTTAAATTATATAATGCTGTTACCGATTTACGTTTTTAAAAATTCGGATCATGGGGAAATTTTTTGAAATTAAATTAATTAAAAAGTGGTTTTGAAGGGGGCTAAGGTGAGTTCAGTTTTTCGTTTGAAAAAGACCTAATACTTAAAATTTTTAACACCCTTTTTTATGGGAAAATTCAAAAAATTTCTGGAAAATCGCACTAAGGAGGTTATGGACAAACGTTTCCCGTTATGGAGCTGTTAGACCTGCATACATGAAATTTTTTTACATGCTTCTTTGTAGAATAGAGACCCGCAAAACAACTTTTTAATGACCTTTAAGAGGGGATATCGATTGATAAAAACCCAAAAATAAAGAAATAAAATTTTATGTAGTAGTTTTTTTTTTGTTGTTGTTTTGGGGCTGGATTTGAAACCGCAAAAAAGGGTAGGGAAAAAAACCATTAAAAGGGGGTATAGGGGGCCATTGATAAAAAAAAAAAGTTTTGAATAAATTTAAAATTTGACTTGAAATTTGGAAAACTTTTGCCTTATTGAACAAAAAATACATTAAATGGACTTGTCGGGTATATACTATGAGGAGAGGGGTTTCCGGGGTTAAAAAGAACTTCTTCAAATTTTTTGAAAAATTTTTGAAAATTTGAATTTTAAATTTAGAAACTTTATTTTTTCATTTCTTTTTTTTTTTTTTCTTTAAAAAATTTTGATTAGATTTTTTTTTAATTGTTCAGAAAAAATTTGTGTTTTTTTAAACCAGTCTCTCCAATGTTTTTGGTTTGTATATAATTTTATATATATATGTGTGTGTGTGTGTTTTGTGTGTGTGTGTTATATGTGTATAATAAATTTAAATTGATTTAAAAAATTAAATTTCTTATAGAACTTTAACTTTTTTTTTTTCATTAACTTCAATTATTACATTAACACCAATTTTTTCTCCGAAAAAAAAAAATATGGCAAAACAAAAACATTTCGTTCTCAGATCTTTATTTTAGCTCTAATATCAGCTTTAATTTAAAAACACTTATTAAAAAAATCGAGATACTTCAATTTGCTGGCAAGTGGTAAAACCTTTAGATTTCATTTGGGGCGTTTTTTTTTCTCCTTTCTCAGGATAGATGTAAGAATTCATTGAATAAAGTTTTTAAAATTAAGTCGATCTGAAAACTTTAAAAATATATATAATAATAAATATATATATATATATATAATATATATATATATATATAAAATTTTAAATTTATATATTTTTTTAAATTTTGCCCCTTTTTTTTTTTCTAATTTTTTTAATTGTGAAGTATAAGGATATGAAGTTATACTCATTTTGGGACTATTATTTTGGGGCTTTGCTTTAATTTGTCAAAAATGAAAAGGAAAAGTGATATATATTCATTTTATAAATAAATTGAATTTATTGAAAATTTTTTTTCAAATGTATTTCAAAAATTTCTTAAAAAAAATTTTTAAAAAAAACCAACATTCTGAATTATCCAGAATTAAAATCTGGTAGGAAAACAAACTCTTGCTAACTGGTTTTAAAAAGTTTCTTTTTTTTTGTCCCTTTCAATTTTGGAAAAAACCCCAAAAAATTATCTTGGGGTTTTCATTTTCCCTGACAAAAGGGGAGCTTTTCAAGGAGAGCGAAGACACTGTATAGGGTTTTTTGCTTAGGCTTTAATGAAAAAACCATTGTAAAAAAAATTTCCCCCACCCCCAAAGACTCCCCCACGAAGTTCTTTTTATATTTCAATTCCCGCTGTAACTAGTTTTTTTTTTTAGAAAAAGTGGTTTCTTTTTAATTTTTTTAAAAAGGGGTTTTGACAAATTGTATTTTTTTTATGATATCTGTTTTTCAAATTTCCAAATTTTTTAAGAAAAATTTTTAAAATTCACTTGGTATACACAATTGCATTTAAAATTCATCCCGGAAAATTTAACAATTTTAAAATAAAAATTTTTAAAGAAAAAAAATTTTTAAAAAAAAAAAATTTTCCTTATCAAGAAAAATATTTTGAAATACTCATTAACCCTGGGTTTTAAGCAAAATTTCCCTTATGCATAAATCAAAATTTTAAAAATTTTTTGAAATGGGGTTTCTCCTTCAAATATTCATATTTTGGGGAATTGGAATTTTTTAAAAAATTTTTCCTTACTAAGCCAACGAGTTTAAATAATCAGAAAAATAACTAATTAAAACAAATTTTTTAAAAGGGTGAAGAAAAATTAGTTTTTGGAAAAATCAAAATTTTTAAATATAATTCAAATTACTAAAATCAACATTCAAAATTAGGCCCCAAAAAATTTTTGGCATTTTTTGCGGTTTTTAAACAGTTTAAAAAAAAGTTAAAAAAGCGTAGGAAAAATAAAAAAGTGGGTTTTTGCAATTTTTCCCCAAAATTTTTAAAAAAACAATGTTTTAATTTCTTCGGGTTCAAAACGGGCGTGGTTCATCAGCTGATTTTTTTTTAAAAATCATTTAAAAATTTTTCAAATTTCCCCATGTGACTTGTATGTTATATTTGGAAAGATTCTGTTTTGGGAATTTTGAAATATCAAAAATTTTCAAAATCGTTTTCCCCAAAGGTTTTACCCTGGGCTTTTTCTTAATTCACAGTTTTTCAAAATTTTGAAAAAAAAAAAAAATTTAAATTTTCATATTATATTTTTGATAAATTGGAAATTTTTAAAAAAATTAAAATTAATTTTTTACCCCCGCGGGATTCAAGGTAAAAAAATTGATAAAAATTTTTCAAAATTTAAATTTTTCCTTGGCAAAAAAATGTTCACTTTTGAAGTTTTCAAATTTTTGAAATTAAGAAAAAAATTTTTTTTTAAATACACCTTAACAAAAATTTTAAAAATTTTTAGAAAAAAAAAATTTAAAAATTTTAAAAAAAAAATTATGTTAAAGGGTTTTTTGAAAAATTTGTTGTATAAGTTATGAAGAGTCTTATTTTAACCGGTGTTTTAATAATACCAAAATTGATATCAAAAAATAGTTTTGAAAATAAACCCAAAACTCAATTTTTTTTTGAAAAAATAAAATTAAAAAGATAAGAATGAAATACGATTTTTGTAAAAAGTTTCACAAATTAAAATTTCTCAAAAACCGGGAATTTTTTAAAGGGTATTATCAAAGTTTTTTCCCCAAATCAAAATTTTTGCGACTTTCTTATATATTTTTAAAAAAATTTTCCGGGAAAGGGTCTTGAGAATCTTATTAGTAGCCCCCTACAAACGGGAAAATTTTAAAGAACATGTTTCTTTCATAGACCCGAGTCTACTAAAACGTTTTTAAAAAAAACCCTTTCAAAAAAAGGAGGTTGGGGGGTTAAAGAAGTTTTTATGGAAACAATTCCTTTTTTGAATTTAAAAAATCCCCCCAGGTTTGGGAAATTTGGTAAGCATATTCCCTTCATTGATATATGTTTTTTTGCAAAAAAAGTTTTGCAGTTTGACTTAAAAGGGACCCGGACTTTTAAAAAATTCAAAAATTTTACTGCTGATATAAAACTGATGTTTTATTGGGGTTTTATAAACTCAGGAAAATTTACATTTTGTATCATGCTCGAAACGAGGGACATTTTTTTGGAAAAAAAAAATTAATTGCAGACATATTATAAGAACGCAGCAGGGTTTTTACTTCGTGCCCCAAAAAGGGATACGACTTGGTTTAAACTTTTGCCTTTTCCGGTATACCATCTATCGACTTGGTTTTTTGAAAATATTGATTTTTGAAAACTATTTGATACCAGTCTGGCCCTTATGGAATTTTTCGGGTTTAAAAATTATTTAAAATCTTTCGTGTAAAAAACTTATCACTCTTGTAATTTAAACAGATAAGTCTTTAAAAGGATATAAACATATGTTTTCGGGAAATTAAGGGAAAATTCAATCTTGCCGTTTTTTTTAAGCGGAAGGAGTTGAAAAATTTACTTTCCAAAATCGATTTAGAGATGAATGCTTTGTTTTTCAAAAAGAACGAATCTGCATTAATCTTAAAAAATTCTTCGGGTTTTTTCCCCGTCAGGCAAAATACCCAATTTTTTTTATCTCAAATCCCCCTCTTCCTCTAAAACATGCGAAAAGACTTCCCAAAAAAAACTTCTTGTGGAGGTTCGTCTATTTTTTTGGGGTTTAAAGGGGCCTACACCCTTTTTCCATATTTTTTGGGGGCCAAAGAAATCCCGGAAGGGGGATAGAACACCCATTTGGGCCCGGGGGCCCAATTTCCCCCCCAAAATTTTTTACCTTTCGTGTCTGTCCCCTTCCCCCCATTAAAACTTTTAGCTCGGGAAAAGAACTATTTCGATCTAAAACACCGAAACCTTGGCAGAATTTTTTGTGGGACTAAAACCCTTTAAATTCTGATAAATTTTATCCTACAAAAATTAAAGGGGACATTTTTTACTGATTTTTTAAAAGGTATCCCCCGGTTCTTACGGGGACGGATTTTTGAGCTATCTTTTCCAGGTAGTGATATTTGTTCTTGTGGTCAGGATGCTGAAACTGCGGAACCTGTCTTTTGGTATTATAATCTATATTTTTGTTTCGGAGAAAATTTTAAAAAGTTGAAATGCTTAGATATTTTCTGGCCACTTGTTTGTTTTTGGGTTTGGAATTTTTTTAAAAAAGCCTAATGTTTTAAGAAATTTTGTTTGCTGTATAGATTTATAAAGTTGTGTTGGTATTTCCCCTCTTCTTTATATTTGTGTATTTCCCCCTTCCTTGTTATTCAATTCTTACTATTAGCTCGCCCTGTCTATATTTTTTTATTTATATATTTGTATATTTATTTATTTATCTTGGGGAATTTTAAATCTTTAAAAAAAATTACAAAAAGTTTTAATTGGGGCTGAAATTTTATATGGGTCATTTTGGATAACAATACAAAAATTTTAAATTAAAATTTAAAAAATTTAAGTTTTAAAACAAATTTTTTAAAAAATTACAAATTACAGCCACGTTGGCGACTTGGCGCCCCTTTTTGGACTTTGTAAAAACTTAAAAATTTTTTTTTCCCCATTGTTGATTCGGTTGGTTAAAATTTAAAAAGGAAAATACGATATTTAAAATGTAATTAAAAAAATTTAAAATTAAAATTATGATTCTGCCCATATGAAAATATACATATTTATATTGGGTTGTAACTATTAAAAAAAGTAGAAAAAATTTTTCTTTTTTTGATCAACACCAATAAAGGGGGGAAAATTTTTGCAATTGTTTTTATATAAAATAGGGCGTTTTAAGGGGCTCTGTAGCTTTTTCTTTGAAAAATATTGTATCTGGAAACCCTCCCGGTTCATTTTTCGAGCATTTCCCCGGGCGGTAAACCCACGGGGGTCTTCCGGGGTTCCGAATTAATAAATGTGTTTATTTTTCCGGGTGGGGGTTAACTTAAACACAAAAAGACAGTAATAATTAATAGACCAAATTCCCAACTAAATTGGGGGCTAAAGGCTGAGCACCATCTGCGCATTAATTCATCTCAAAAAAAGTTTCGGAGGGAAAGGGGAAACCCGAAAAAGTGCTTTTTTAGTCACGCCTTTTTTTCTTTGTTTTTCCCCCCTTCCTCAATAAAATATAATCATTCAAAATTCCTTTAGTTATCTATTTCTTTGGTAATTATTTCAGCTTTTTAAACCTTTCACATTTTGTATGTTTTTTTTTAAATTTAAAAAATTACATTTATTTTTTCATTTCTGTATGATATTTTTTGCCTCCCCAATTCGCAAAAGTTTTCCCAACAAGCTGATAAAGGGTTTCCGGTTCTTTTTTTTATTCTGTTCTTTCTCCTGCCCCCTTTCGCTCGTTGTTTTTTTTAAAAACGCGGGCGTCACCTACGGGGAAGTTTTTCCTAAATTTGTTGGAAGGTCGCTTACGCCTTCCAGTTTTTTTGGCGAAATAATGTCGCCTTTAGGAAACCAATGTGACAATGCTTTCGTTTTGGGGTCAAATTACTCAAGATGAAAAAAAATATGTAGCGCTCTTTTTCTATGTTGGACCCGGAAACATTTTCCCCAAATGTTTCCGATATTATTTTTTTCACCCCCGGGCGAAAAAAATAGGGAACCCATCCGATCGCTTTTTAAAGGGGGAATTTTTGCAGACCCGGAACAAAAAAAATAAAAATTTTTTAACCCGGGGAATTAAAATTAGGCGAGGGTAAATAAAGCCCGCTCGAAAGAAAAAAGTTTTGCCCGGTGGTCAATTCCCAAGATAATTTCAAAAAAAATTTATGGTTCCCGGCTCCCCCCATCCCAGAAATTCAGACTGTCCCCCTTTTCCAGTTTCCTCAAAACTTTAGAAAAATTAGCGAAATCGGAACAAGGTAGAAAGACGTTTGGGCCCGGGGGGTTTTTTATTCCGCCACGTCTGCACCTGAACTCAAAAATCCGCGGGGAAATTCAAGAATTCCCAAACTTTGTAAAAATTTGGGAAATTTTGATATCTCGTATGTCGCGGCCCCGAAAAAAACCCTTCTTTTTGTCCCGGAAATCATCGTCGCGCTCGCGAAATAGGAATAGAACAACAAACCATGAGGCTATTTGTTTTTTTCACAAACGGGTTTTCGTTCGAACGTCCGAACTTTCCCCCCCGACTGCTTTCATCGCCAATCTCGTGATAGACCTGGGTCTCCCGTCCAAAAGGAAAATAGGAAACATTTACTGGGGGTCTTTTTTCTGTAAATGCCTTTTCTCTAAAAATTGCCTATTTTTTTTTTGACAAACATACTAATCGACGTTATTTAAATTGATTCAGGGGCGAAAGTCAGCTTTTTCGAAATCAAAAAAATATTTAAAAACCCAAAAAAATTTGAACTTTTTCAGCCAATGATTCTACAAAAACAAAACTTTTTCGGAAAAATTTCTTAAACTAGACTTAAATTTTAATTTCAAAATTTTTCCCTGGAATTTCAAAAAGGGAGATGTTAACACAGCGATTATCGGTTCCCATTTTTTGTCAGTTAATAATCGACATCAAAAACAAGGTTTTTCGATCCCCTTTACAAAATTATCCACAAAAAGGGGGGAACGTTTTCTGGTTTTTGAACCTCAGATTAAAATTAGCCGCATCACTTGATTCGGAATATTCTGCCATCCTGAGATTTTTTCCCCATCTTCAGACCCCGAAACCCTTTAATGAAAAAAATTTAAAAACCCAAAACTTTTCAAAACATTTGAAACCTTTGGGCCTCCCGTGCATGCTCGAGCGCGAAAATTAAATCCCACAAGGCCTAAGGGTGCAAAACCGGGAAATTTTAAATATATGCTCGATCAAAGGGGATTATTATCCCCTTTTAAATCAAACTGGTTTTTCTCCCGGGGACATGGCCAAAAAAAACACGAAATTTGGCGTCCCGCGGTGATTATCGTGCCCAAACAAACAAACAAGACCGGGCCCATATTTTCCCCAAAATTTTAACCCCAAATTTTTTAAAGAAAAACTCCCAAAATTAAAAAAGTTTTTTACAAAACTGGATATTTTAAAAACTTACCATCTTTTTCCCATTCATCCGCCGACAGGGCAAAAGACAGCAATTACTAACTGGGAAACCCAATTTGTATTTTTGCCATTCAGATTTTGCGGGCCCCTAAACGTGGTGCGGGTTTATACACGAGGGTTTTTTTAAAGGGTTTTTTTATTGTTTTGTTTTACTTGGACAACATAAAAATTGCATCGACAGACGCCAACCCCATAAAAACACGTGAGAGAAGTTTTTTCAAAACGATGATTTTTGGGACCATCAACGCCAGTAAATGCATGTTCCCGGGTGCTCCAAAATCCCCCTTTTTAGGTTACCTAGTAGATAAAAAAGGTATTTTTACCCTTCCGAAAAAATAGAACTCATCGCTAATTATAAACAACCTACCACACACAGTTCCGGGCCTAGAAAATTTTTGGGGATTTTGAACTTTTAAGGAAAAATTTTTACCCAAAAGGGAACACACACAAAACCCCATGAATTTCTCAAAAAAATTTAGAGAAATGATAAACCGGGAAGTAGAATGGAACAGGGAAGCTATCAATCATTTAAAAAGTTAAAAAAACAACTAGCTAACGTTACACTTTTTTTGCTCATCCCCTTTACCCCGGATGCTGATCTCGCAAATTTTAATTTCTGATGCTGGGTGACTTTGGTCTTGGGGCCCCTTCCTTAAAAAGGGTCCCAGCCATGGGGTTTAAACCTTTTGGGTTTTTTTCTAAAAAAATTTGCACCAAACTCAAAATTTTGTACAATTCTTTTTTATCGTGAACTTCTGGCAGCTTATTCCGCTATCAAGTTTTCCGACATAGATAGAGGGGGCCCTACTAATATTATACACCAACAAACCTTTAACATTCGCCTTTAATCCAAAAAACCAGATTAGGCTAGTCCCCGTCCCAAATGCACCACTTGAAATTTTATTTTTGCAATTCACCACCGATATTAGATACGTTCAGGCATTGATAATGTGCCAGCGGGCATTTTCTCGGATTCAGCCATTGTTACCCCCAGTACCATAGATTATGAGAAATTTCTGCTCCCAAAAGGGTGATGATGAATTAAAAGCACTACTTTTTTGCCACGAAAAAACTCTTCAAAACAAACGGTTTTCGAATGCCGGGTCCCAAATTACCGAAATAATGTTTTATTTCCCGGGTCAATACGCCCTTACTTCCTTTTTATCCCCCTTTCGGAACGTCTTTCTTGCAGTGCAAAACCCCCACCTCCGGAAATTTGTGCTCTACAAAGGGAATCTCTAAAATTCGTATTTGGGTTTCCAAAAAGTTTCAGGGGGGGTTGGCCCCTAGCTGCATTCCCTGTTTAGAGGTTAAATTCAACGGTATACAAATGGGGAACTTTGGATTTTGGGTTTTAGATGCTCGATTTCACCACCTCCATTTTTGGGTGTGGGGGACCCCCTTTCCCCCATGCCAAGTATTTTTTTTATTGCCTTACGGCCCTTGTCGTTTTTTTTCCCTTGGCCCGAAGCATATCCTATTTCCGAAAATGACGGGGGAACGGGGGAAAAAGCCGGGAATCCGTGAGTGGATTCCCCGATTTGGAGTTCCTGGTCTGATTACAACAGACCAAGGTCGGGCGGGTTTTTTTCACCTCAGTAAGGAATTTTTGCGTGGGAGGAATTGCAAGATAAAAAACCACGCCGTACCACCCCCTTTATCAATGGACTCGTGGAAACGTACCCGGGCTCTCAAAACCGCTCTCATGGCTCCCCTCCACTCCCCCGTTGGACCAAGTCCTTCCTTTTTTTTCTCCTTGGCTTACGCTCTGTCATTAAGGAGGAAATTTAAAGCTACTCTCTGAAATGGTTAGGAACAATATCCGTCTACCCAGCGATTTTTAAGATACGGGGGCGAAAAAACCCTTTCCCAAATTTGCAACAACTGGGAAAAAAACCGATAATCTCCCAAAACCCCTTCCTACATCTTCACATGGACGTAAAACTGTTTTTGTAAACCCCGAACCCCTCAATGTACTCCATTTTACACGACATGATGCTATCAGAAAAACCCTTACCCTCCCTACCATGGGGCTTTTGGGTTTTAAATTAAACGTTCTGAAAAACTCATCACTCGATAGAGTTAAACCAACATTCATGTTGTCTGACACAATGTTTAACCCCAAACCCTCTTTTATCCTAAAACACAAAGGGTTCCTGCTACCCCCAAACCCCCGCTCAGTCGCCGAGTGCATTTCCACAAGATAATTAAACTGATCCTTTTAAGACCTCCTGTTTCCAGTTTTTGGACACTGGGAAGGGGCTTGGCGGCTGGCTCTGTAGCATTTTTTTGTGTATTTCCCCTTTTTGTATCCCGGCAACCCCCACTAGTTCGGTTTTGAGCAGTTACTCCGGGCGATGAACCCCAAAGGGGGTTGCCGTTCTCGAAAATAAATTTTGTGTGTATATATTATCCGATGGTGTTAAACAAACACGAAAAAACAAGTAATAATTTAGGGGGAAAAACAAATATATATATTATTTTTAAAATTTTAAAATGTAAATTTTGGAACTAATGACTCTCAAACGATTTACAGAGAAACAAAACTTTCATTAAAATTTCAAGGGGAAAAAACCGGGAAAGTTGATTCCCAAAAACAAGATTTTATTTAAAATTGGTTAATTGTAATTCATCTCTGAATTTTCTTGTGTTTCTTTTGGGCTTTTTTATGATTAACTTCCGAGTTTGGGAAAAAATATTTAATATTCTTAATTTATCTAAAATCTACCTTAAATTGCCGAACAAAAAGATAAAAAACATTTCTTTTATTTAATTATTAGTTGAAAAAATGTAAGAAAAACAAAGAAAATTCTTCATTTTTGTTAGTAACGCAGTATTTTTCAATAGTATAATACGTATGTTTAAGCACATAACACTTGAGGTATGGCAAAATATCTTTGCATTTATTCAATTCCTACTATTAGCTCACGATCTCTATATATTTATTACATTCAATTCCTACTATAGCTCACAATCTCCATATATATATTTATTTATATATTCGTTTATTTATTTATCTTGGTGGAATTTTCAATCGTTAATAAAATACATTTTAAAGTGCTCAATTGAGCTGAAATTTCATATACATGATTATTTTGGATGACAATACAATAATTTAATTATAATTAATAAAAATTAATTGATTAAAACTAATTATTCAAAGAATTACAAATACAGCTACGTTGGCATCATTTTTGGCGACTTGCGTCAAAACTTGAAAGGGTTTTTTTTCTCACGTTTTAAAGCATTCATTTGAACTGAAATTTTATATACACGATTGTTTTGGATGATAATACGATACTTTAATGATAACTAATAAAAATTAATGACCATTTATAATGCTGTGATTCTGCAATATGTATATACATATTTATATAAATTGTAACTATATAATAAAAAGTTGCTAAAATAAAATTTTCTTTGTTGATCTAAGTAGGAATTGATTTTAAAATTTTTTTTTATATTACTTGTTTTATATTTGTATCTTAAATGTATTTTTAGTTTTGTTTTAAATTATATAATGCTGTTACCACTTACATCTGTAAGCCGAATTTTACACAATTCGGATCATGAGTTTTGAAATTAAATTAATTATAGAAGGGGCGGGGTTGCAAGGGGCTATATAAAGTGAGTTACAGATAAATATTCCCGTTTTGTATATATTAGACCTACGTACTTGGAATTTGATACGCATGTTCCTTTTATGGAGTACAAGAGTACAATTCAACTAAGAATGAGTTCTGCGAAAATCGACACTAAGGGGTTATTGACAAACGTTTCCGTTATGGAGCTGTTGGACCTGCATACATGAAATTTGGTTAGCATGCTTCTTTAGTAGAAAAGAGACCCGCTAAGAACGAACTTTTCGAAAATCGACTTCTTTGGCGAAGAGGAGTGCTACTGGATCGCATTGATAAAAAAACCAGAAATAAAATTTGGTATGTAGTATGTTTTTTCTTGTTGTTGTTCCTGCGGTTGTTGATTTGAAATCCGCTAAGAACGGGTAGAAGGGAAATCGAAAGCAAAAGGGGTATATGGGGCTCATTGATAAAAAAAAATCGTTTATGAATAATTAAATTTAGACTTGAAATTTGGAAAGCATATTTGCCTTATTGAACAAAAAATACATTAAATGCACTTGTCGGATATATACAATGAGGGAGAGGGTTCCAGGAGCGTAAAAAGATACTTCTACTTCAATTTTAGAAATTATTATTTAGAATTATTTAGAATAATTATTTAGAAACTATTATTTATCGTGTTTTTTTTTTTTCTGTTTTCTGCTAAATTTTAGATTATAGAGTTTTTGTTTTACATTAGTTATCAGAAGAAGTATTTGTGTAATTTCTTTAAATCCATGTGTTCTCCTCATATTTTTAGCAGTTTGTGTGTATATATATATATAGCAAATACTTTTTAAATAGGATATTAATATATTATAAATATATTTCTATTATTGAATTAGTATTAAAACAAAATTATATTTTCCATATAAAAGCTTATTATCAAAATTAAAGGTTTACCACAAAGGGGGACCACTAACAACTGCTCACAAATACCCCGATTTTTAGAAAATAAAGTATTTTTATGAATCTTGTTACTTTTAGATACATAGATGACTTAATTATATTTAGTAATATAGTAGACTTTGTTCTTAACCTTATTATTACCCCCACTTTTTAAAAATTAGTAAAACACACTAATTATAATAACATAGTAACTTTTGGACCTTCAATTAAGGTTAAGAATAATTTTTAAGTAATATTTTTGATAAACGAGACCATTTGATTTTAAAATTATAAAATGCCTTTTTGGGGTAGTAACCTACACCTAAATATTTAGAAATATTATCTTAAATTTTAAAAAAAAAACAATGATTTAGTTACTGATAACATTTTAAAACAAAGAAATTTTTGTAAATTTTTTAAAATTTTTTTAGAATAAAATTATCAAAAAATTTTTTTATAAATATATTTCTTTTTCTAATGAAATATATTTTTATCTTAGTTCATTATTTTATTTAAAATTCCTTTTATTTAGTTTATTTTTAAGAAAAAAAAAAAATTTTGTAAGCGCCTATTTTAATTTTTCAAATTATCGATTGTATATAATCACCCAAGTTATTTACTTTGTTATATATTTTTTTTTTGATTTTATCTATTCTTAAATTTGTTCTTATTTTTTTTAAAACTTCCTTTATTTGTTTTTTTTTTTAAAAAAAATCTTAGTGGTTTGTTTAATTGCAAAAAAATATCCCGGTGCCCTTTTTTTTTTTTCTCAAATGTCTTTCCCAAATTTTTTACGTCATTTCGGTAGTCAGTTATTCTGGAAGGTTGAAATTTCGAATTTCAGTATATTTTACACGTAAGTTTTTTTTTTAAATATTTTTTTTTTTTTTTATTCCCCTCCTTTTAGACATTCATTATTGTTCCTTTTTTTAGCTTTTTTTAATATATTATCAAGTTTTTTTTTCCACTTGTTGTATTAGGCTTAACTTTTCAACTTGGTGGGGTTTTTTCCTATTAAATCAAAGTTTTGCTGTACGAGGAAGGTAGAATCAAAACATTGCTAACCCCAATTTACTGGCCCAATTCAGCGACAGCTTTTTGAAATCATAAAGGTCTCCAGTTTAGTCCAAAAAAACTTTTTTTTATCTACATTTGTTGTGTCTGTTGAATTTTAATTTCTTCCTCTTTAGCACGAGGTTCTAGTACTTCTTCACTGTTATTTTTTATATATATATATATATATATATATATATATAAAAAAATAAATTTAAAATTTGATTTAAAATTAAGTTCACTATATAGCACTTAACTTTTATTTTTCATTACATCTTCAAGTATTAAATTAATCACCCAATTATTTCTCCGAAAAAATCATATGGCTTAACCTCTAAACACTTCTGTTCTCAGATCATTATATTTAATAACTCTAGATGTCAGCATTAACTTTCAAAGACTTATTATAAAATACGAGATACTTCACACAGCTGGCGGAAGTGGTAAAACACTTAGATTTCACTGTGCTGCGTTCTTTTTTCTCTCTGTCTCTTAGCATCATATGATGTCGATAATTCATTGAATAAAGTTCCTTTTTAAAATTAAGTCTGATTCTGGCTCAAAACACATGTCATATTTATATATATGCATATACTTATTTTTTTAATTCTAATTTTTTATTGTGAAGTAAGGATCTGAAGTTATACTCATTTTAAGGGACTCATTATTTTAAGGGCTTTGCTTAATATCTGTTAGTATTGCCAAAATTGACAATGCGATATATATTCCTATTTTATAAATACAATTGAATATATTGAATAATTATTTTAACAAATGTATTTAACAAATTATTTCTTAAAATAAAACTTTAGAAGTCACCCATACGAATACGCAATTCATTCTGAATTGATCCAGAGACTTAAAAGTCGTGAGTAAATCTGTGAGGAACCTTACAACTACTTGCTGAACTGGTTTTGCAAATGTTTAACTTTCTATTGTGTTCAATTCGAACTGGATAAGAAATCTCGAAAAAGATTATTGTGCCTGTAGAAAGTTTGTCGACTTTTCCTCGACAAAGGTAGCATTAACTCAAGGAGAGCGAAGACACTGTATAGGTTTATTGCTTCATTAGCGCACTTAATGAAAAGCCATTGTGAAGAGAAGAATTTCCTTCCATTCTAATGACTCCCGCACGAAGTTCTTGTATATTTCGAATTCCAGCTGTAACTAGTTTTCTTTTTCTAGTACTATAGTGAGTTTCTTTTTAATTTTCTTAAAAAGTGGTTTGACAAAGAAGAGTGGGGGTTTGTTCCCTTCTTTGCTGGAAGCAAGAATTTTAACTTTAAGGCTTCTGAATACACAATGCCTTCAAATATTTCTTTTATGCGTTGCATAAACATTTTCTGTGATTCATAACATGATACGTAATACTTTGGTTCTAATTATTTTTTCCACTTAAAATTGAATGAAAATTTTTAGGGAATGCCTTGATGTTTGCAAATCAATATGCAAATAGAAATATTTCACTTTTAATGCAGTGATTTAAATACGGTTTAGAAAAATTAAGTATAAAATGTGCAGTTTCCTCCATCCGCTTACAGTTAAAAAATATTCTTTTTTTTTTGCATTGCCTTTTCTTGGTGTTGTGGTTAAGTATCACACACACACATAATTTAGTAAAATTTATCACTACTTTTTTTTTAGTAAATAAATTATTAAATTATATTTATAACGAATTGAACTATGTGTTGCACTTTAATTAATGTTAATTAATGTTTTTTATTACATCGTATTACATCTCCTGTGTTGCACTTTAATTAATGTTAATTAGTGTTTTTGATTACATCGTATTTAAAATACTCAAATAGTAATAAACGATTCCTTAAAAGAACTTCGAGGGTTCCATGTAAGGCTCTTGAATATTTTAAATTATTGAATTATGTATTTTGAATAGTATAGAAAATAATATGCTCTACAAAGTTATCAATGTATGGGCTACTTTAATTGAAACTTATGTTAGAAGCAAAATGGCTAAATTGATTTTTGTTTTTAAAACTCAGAAGCTGTTTGATTTTGCTAATTATATTAATATCGAAACTGTAGAAGGAAAATACGTTCTAATTTGGCAATTTGAATACACAAGGCTGTATTAGAAAATATATTTCTATTTTGGTAATTTAATAATTTACGGTAAAAATAATTTGATTTACAAAAAAAAAGAATAAAATGAGAATTATAGGAGCAAATAAGTCTAATATAATGAATGGAATAAAGCCATAAAACTGTGCGAAAATCGCAGTTGTCATCAAATAGAGGGATATTTATTTCCTTTGTTCTATGACTGTTTACTACATTTTCCAAGGTCACCCACTTTTGTAATAAAGATTCAACTTCGTTCCTCCAGTAACCTTCATTCTTCCAAATTTACGCAAATTAGCAGGAATTGAAAATAATTACATTTTCTAGTTTCTTTTCATGTTATCTCCTAAGGAGTCGAGAAAAACCGACAGAAGAAATGGGATAGATTCCTTGAAAAACTAACTGAACTCAGTTCACGCGTAAAGGAATTTAACACTTGCGAGACAGTCATTTACACTGACATGGATATGCCGAGTCTGATTCTAAGCTTAATTCTTCTCGGTTAGTATATTTTTTCCTACGTTTTTAAATTAACCTTCTGGTCGCTACTTGCTTTTTACTATCCCTTTTAGTTTGTCAACGCTAAATACGCATTTGACACATCACTAAACAACGATTAAATGTAAGTTTGATTTCTTATGGATTGTTTTTAAACCTAGTGTTATTATAAGAAATTTATCCAAGTACATTAAAAGAGAATCTACACACCTTTATTTCTAAAAAAACTAATTAGCCATATTTTGAAAAATAATTCAGAAGGATCCTTAGTATATTCCTTTTACAGTTTCATTAATGATTATTCCTAATGTCCAACATATATATAAAAAAAAAATTCACTCATAAAATATACCTTCAAAACAATCGTTTTATAAGAACATCTTATAAATATTCTTCATACATTGGAAATATTACAGAACTTTAGAAAGACTTTTTATCTTTTGTGAATATGATCAAAATAAATTCGATAACTATTCATTTGTCTTGAATATAGAAAAATAAAGATGACACTAAACAATTTATTGCAAATTTATTTTAATATGCAATAATTTAACATTAACTACGTAAACAAAAATAATTCTGCATTTTTTTTTTTTTTTGAGATTGAAATTGAAATACTCTGAAATTACTTTTTCCACTCAAACATATGGATGAATAGATGGTAAACATAATGTGATGAATGATGACATCCAGTTTTCATGTAATCGTCAGAATGGACTAAATATTAATAATTTGTCCAGAATAGTTCCGAGTATATTTTTTATTTCACACACAATGAAATAAACGTTATATATATATATATATATGTTACCGGCAAAGTATGAAATCCGGCATTCTATAGAATGTCTAATGAGAAACCGGCAGAGTATGAAATACATCTCCGATTCATTTCGAATATTACATGGCAAGGCACGAGACGTTTAACTCGTGCCTCAGATTCTGAATTTGTCCGTTGCACTTTGTGGTATGTTCGGGAGTATCAAAATACTCAATTTTACTTAAATTTGAAATAAACAATTATTTAAAAAACTGTTTTTTTCTGTGCTGCACATTGGCCTAACCAGCCCTGAGAGAGGCCCGTCTCAAAAATCTGTTGGGGGGCAGGTTTTAGAAAATAAATAAAAGTGATCGCATTGATAAAACTTATTCGAAAGTGTCAAAATAAGAATACTTTGACATGTATTGGAAAACTTTATTACTTAAGAACTAGCTTACTGTCAGTTGTTTAATAGGTGCTTTTATCGAATTTTTCTTCGACACACGCATTTATATAACAATACCCATAGCAGCTGAGTTTAGGTTTTCAATTTCATTTGTTTCTATTGACAGTATTGTTAAGTCCGAATTAGTTATCGATTTTGGCCTATAAAAGCTATAACATATTTTTAATAATTTTTAGCTTAGAAAAACTTTCAGCTGTTGCAGTTGTGATAGGAAGGGTAAAAAGTAGTAGGCATGCTATAAGAACATTCGAAAAACTGTAGGTGAGGGTATTGAAATTAATTAACAATAGTTCTGTGAACATCTTGATAGAACGATTTACTCAATTTCGGATAATTCCGGATTTTTCGGATTATTTTCAAGTAATAATTGCGGGATCTTAACGAAACTTGGCTTGAAGATACATGTCGGGGAAATATGGAAATGATTAGAAATGCTGCAGATTGCGCATTACGAAGCTGGTAGGGGGCGTTTGGTCGTTCTCCGTGGGTAAAAACATTAAAAAAAGCCTGTTTGAGTGTTTGAATCATTTACAAAGGAACCGCTGGGTAGATATGCCATTACGCCGTTTTCGAAGAAAATTTGCAGCAGTTGTGCGGTTTGAGGGGGAAAATCATCGGCATGAGATGAAGCTGGTAGTCAGCTAGGCGAGTAGCTCGTAGAATTAGGCCCACTCTGATTGTGTTGTGAAGTGTTGTGACCAGTGTATCCAGAGATTTCATTTATACAAAAGAACAGGCTCAGGACGCCCTCGCAGACCAGCCGTCGAGAAGACCACCATATCGTAAAAAATGCAGCGTACAGCTGACTGCTTCATCGGATGCCATCCAGCCACGTTACCACCTTCACTAGAGGCCCCTGTGTCTTCTCGAACCATACGAAGGCGCCTGGCTGAAGGACATTCCGGTTGAGGCGCCCATTCGTGTGCTGCCCGACGCTCACCATCGACGCCTCCGTTGCGGTGGAGCGCGCACGGGAAAATGGACGCGTGGAATAGAACCAGGTCGTCTTTAGCAACAAATCCAGATTCAATGCCAGTGATGATAATCGTGCTCGTGTGGGGAGAACCCGTGGTGAACGCCTCAATCCTGCATTTTCTTTACATCGATACACCACTCCCACAGCTGGTGTGATGGTATAGGGGCCATTACCTAAACTACACGGTCACTCCTAAATTGATCCATGGCACCATGACAGCCCTGTGGTATTTCCATGACATCCTGAAACCACATGTGTTGCCACTCATGCAACGGCTCACAGGAGCCATTTCTTAACAAGACAATGCTCGGCCTCACATGGCAATGGTATCACAAGACTGTCTCCGTACTGTTACTGCCCTTCGTTCGCCTGATCCCCAGATTTGTCTCCAATCGAGCATATCTGGGATCATTTGGGACGGTGAGTTGGGCATCTCACGAGTTTGAATGAACTAGAGGCAAGGTTACAGCAAATATGGAACAAAATGTCTCATGACATCATACAAAACTTGTATGCCTCAATACCCGATCGTATCGCTTCGTGCATTTGCGCTAGAGGGGGTTCAACGGGGTATTAAATCCTCCATTCGTTTACTTTTTTCTCTGAAATAAATGATCCTTTTTGTTTGTCTTTCTAGTCATTTGCTTGTATCAAAGTAGCCATTACGTATGTAAAATTTCGTTTCATTTTGACCACTCCTTCTTGGTGCGCTAATTTTTTTGTCCATGAGTGTAATTGTTCATAGATATTGTGTGTTAAGTATTTATCATATTCAGTAGTTAGTTTTGAGGCCTGTTTTATTTCTTAGTTTAAAAAGAATGAATGTTTATCTGGTTGTAAGATTCCGAAATTATTGCGAGGATCTAGGAAACTGAAATCTTTGTCGGTTTTAAGATATTAACACAATTAAACAGCAATAATACACATTCAACTAGAAAAACGATCCTGTCTGAAATTCTTTTATCTTCTGATAACTCATCAAAAAAACTTTTTTAATACCTACTATTAGCTTACACTCTCTATATAGTTATTATTTATTTATCTTGGTGGGATTTTCAATCTTTAATAAAATACATTTTAATGCACTCAATTGAGCTGAAATTTTACATACATGATTATTTTGGATGACAATACAGTAATGTAATTATAATTAATAAATAATTAATTGATTAAAACTAATTATTCATAGAATTACAAATACAGCTACATTGGCATCATTTTTGGCGACTTGTGTCAAAACTAGAACAGGTTTTTCTCACATTTTGAAGTGCTCATTTGAGCTGAAATTTTCTATACACTATTGTTTTGGGTAAAAATACGACACTTTAACTATAATTAATTAAAATTAATTGACTGAAATGAATTATTTAAATAATTACAGATACAGCCACGTTTCATTTTTAGCGACTTGAGTCAGAACTTTAAAACATTTTTTTTCTCACGTTTTAAAGCACTCAGTTGAACTGAAATTTTCTATACATGATTATTTTGGATGACAATACGATACTTTAATGATACTTAATAAAAATTAATTACCACTTGGTGTTGGGATTCTGTCATATGTACATACTTATATATGCATATTAATTGTAACTATTTAATAAAAAGTAGCTAAAATAAAAATTTTCTTTGTATTGCTAAGAAGAAGATCTAAGTAGGAAATGATTTAATTTTTTTTATATATATATTACTTGTTTTAACACGCTTTTATATAAGTTTCACTTGTATGTAATGGAATTTTGGATTCGATTTTTACCCACTTTAAAAGGTCAGATTAATTCGGAATTTTGCACAATTGTCAAGGACCCATGACAATGCAATAATTTCAAAATTTTGTTCCATTGTCCTGATCAGGATCGTCAAAAATAATGATTTTAAGTATTTCGAGATTTGGCGACTAATTCATAATATCATTTCCAGATTTGGCGACTAATTGCAAAAACCATTTCGAAATTTAGCGACTAAAAACCCTTCCCCTTAAAGAGGTGCAACACTAAAAAAAAAAAAACTTGTTATTAATATAATTAAAACAAAAAAAAGTGTTCTTTCTATGAGAAAGGGAGAAAAAAAGACTCGTGCATGTGAATAAAAATAATTGTTATAACTGCTAAATATTTTTTATTTATATAAAGCATTACGTCTAGAAGTGATGATACGAATTAACATTATATTAATATGTTTAAAAGGTGATGACTTTATGTGTTCTTCTTACTGCTAAATATTTCTTTATTTTGATAAAGCAATTTGTTTAGAGGGATCATACGAAGTAACATTTTAGCAATATGTTTAAAAGGTACATTGACATTTAATATTTCTCTTAACATACTTTTATTAGTTAAAACTGTACCTATAGAGACGGAATCTTTGAAATATAACGATACGAGACTCATTCGAGGCCCGTAAGCGTAGAGATAAAATACCTTTCAGATCCATTAATTAATATCCATTGAAGAGCAATACTAATTCCAGCAGCCACATAATTCCGGCTCCAAATATCAAACTCAGGGATAAATTCTACAAAAAATAAATGAGAGTTTTAAAAAAAAAAAACTGGCTTTTATTATAAATTGAATTATATATATATAAAATGAAAAATAAATTATAGTTTTAAAAAGCTAAAAAACACGCTTTTATAGTGAATCGAACTAAAAAGTAAAAAAATAATTTTTAATATAAGAATAAGAAAATTAATGACCTTGAGGTAAAACGGAGGTTGCTTCGTACTACATTTTTACACTAACTCAGCATTTCGGAATAGAACAAGTAAAAACTATAGCAGAGTTAATATAGAACACTCCACGCTAATATCCCTAATGATATTAATTTTAGCGTTAATCATTTTATTCTTATATTAAGAATCATTTTTTTTTTTTTAGATCGATTCAGTGTAAAAGCATGTTTTTAGTTGTTAATTTTAAACTATAATTTATTTCTCTTCATTTTTTTTATACACTACTCCCAATTCATTTGCAAAATCTCCGGTCACTTTTAGCAAACAGCTGAGTAAATTTTGACTTCTATTAGTGCTCATTTGGCTATTAGAAACGGAAGAACATGATTGAATTTCGGAAGAACTTTCAACCAAATACAAAAACGTTACACGTTATGATATTGAAATGTACATCCACCTTTTTGAACCTTGTCAGAGAAAAGAAAATTTGTAAAGGCATTATTGTGAAACCTGTGATCTTTCCCCTAATGTCAAAATGTATTGGGACTTGTAATGAGTGTAAAATAGGATGGTTTCTAAGAACTTCTGAAGTAATTTTAAAACAAGTATGTGTGAAATCACAAGCAACTTCGGTCTCTAAGAACTTGCTTAGAGCTAAAGATATTTCTGACCACGAAGTTCCTCTCCTGTAAGTTGCAATCGCGCCAAGAATTTGTCAAATGGATGTTTAAAATAAAGTACTAAAATAAGAATTATTTTTGTGTGAAAAGTGTAGTGAAGAGTAATTCAAAACGTCATTCAAGCCTATCATGCTGCAACAAGTAGGTTAATTTTAATTTCTTATTTTTTATATGAAAATATTGTTTTCCTTAATAAGAAAGACATACATTTTGTTTGGTACGACTTTCATTTTCTTTTATGTATTTTGAATACTTTTTTAATGCTACTCTGTGGCCATTCGGTATAGAGGTTAGTGACGTTGACTGCTGTGCCGTTGGGACTGGGTTCAAATCCTGGAGAAGACATGGATGTTTGTAAATGTATAGTGCCTGCGCGGCATGGGGGTACTTTAAATAGCCGTCGAGTCACAAGTCTTCTCGTGAGGTTGGTGGAAGGGAAAGAAAGGTGGGAGGCCCCTGACCACCCCTAGGGCGTTCTCCCTCAAAATTGGGGTGAAACCTAGCTAAATCATTCAGTCACCTGCATGGTGCTCAAAGCTACGGCTAACGACAGGCGTCACTTAGCCCTTTGCCATGATGAATTTCGTGGGCCTTAATCTGGTCTTTGCCGATCAGGTGGCATTAGTAACAACAACAACAATGGTACTCTCATTATTTCTTCAGAATAAAATTCGTATTATTTTAGGAATATGCATCTTTGATATATATAATAAACTTATCTTGATCTTTTTTCATACATTTCTTAAACAGCTTTGGGCATTCTACAGAATGCCTAGGCAAAGTATGAAATAATTCTCATGTTTCATACTTTACCTAAAAACATCAGGCATTCTATACAATGCCGGCATTTCATTTTATATTACTTCACGGGCCTCTTAAAGCATGTGGCCTTAAGGTGTCCTCAGCCTCAATGGGGACCTCGTCTCGTTCTCGAAGCCTGAATAAGATCATGATTTGAATAATTTCAACGATCAATGTTTTTTCTGATTGTATTCTCCGAGAAACTGGGAATTTTGGATAGTATGCTGACTAGCTACATCAAATAATCGTCGTCCATGTACAAGCCTTAAGTCTACCATCATTACTCATTCAATCAAAAGGCGGATGTCGGTCGAGTCGGCTTACACGACCGTAAGTCATGCACATTTATTTGTTTCGGGTTATATTTTGTACGAGTATTTGATGACGTATGCAATGTACTGTCCAGTTTTAAGAATCATAGGTGGGGCCTATATTTGTGTTGGTGCCAAGGGCCTCAAGAAGTCTTAAAACGTCCCTGTATTACTTCTACCATATTTTCTTATCTTCTTGCTTAAACTAACAGATTTTATTTTGCATCAAAAGTTAAATTCTTAAATTTTCTATTTCTACATTCTGTCTTCTATTTTACGAAATTTCTTTGTATATTATATGGAAATACAAGAGAAAAGCATAAATTTACCAAGTAGGTTTGTGATCAAAATGACCAAGACAGCCGAGTGATACTAGATCGGGAACTCATGGCCGGCGCTGTTTCTATCAAGTCACGAGCAAGTTCTGATGCCACTTAAACTAAACGTGACAAGGAGACGCACGTCAAAAATTTTCAAAGCTATAAAGGCTAAGATTGGTATGAAAAGGATGTTTGGGAAATGAGCAGCAGCTCAAGGTCACATGGTTGAAAAATACGCAGTATTTCGACAGTTGTTGAATAGCTTCGAAAGGTAGTGTTAATATTCAGTTAATCGGATATATATTGCTTTGAAGTGTGCGTCTCACAATTAAAATATATCGCCTCATAATTTTTTAGACAAACTATTTGTTTTCTAATTACTTTTAACTCGAATATTTACCAGTCTGCGGATAATATTCTTTAATGATATACTCTCCTTCTTCTAATGACGATAAATTCTAGATCCGAAAAATACTATAACCAAAAATATAGGGCACTCGTGTCAAATATTTTCATATATATATATAAACCATAAATATAAATACAGATAGCTATAGAATCTAAGTATAACTATTCAAGCTAAGAAATATTAGGCACAGTAGTATATATATATATATATATATATATATATATGCCTAGTAGGTTACACAACTTTCTTAATTAATATTTTATTTTATTATATTCATATATATATATATATATATATATATATATATATATATATATATATATATATATATATATATATATATATATATATATATATATTATATATATATATATATATATATATATATATATATATATATATATACACGCGTACTTCTGAAGAAAACTGAATAACAAGTGAAAGAAGATAAACTATCCCTCCTAATGTTATCGTAGTAGTTTTCTGAATAAGATGGACGTTTCCATTTGTTTCTACTCAATACCCCCAGCTATTATATTAAACGACTCTAAGAGTAAATACATTCCCATTAAGTGTCGTTCATCCAGTAACATTTGAGTCACCTTTAAAGCGAAACATCCGTTTAGGGTTCGATCGGGATCTAGATAAACAAAGACAGTTTGCATGGATTCCCCCTTGTGTTTCCATGAATAAATGTAGAACAATGGAAAACTGTGAGTACAAGTTTACGTATTGTTATTGAATTAATTTTTCTTTTTATTACGAGCAAGCGAAAAATCGATCTCCTTAGCCTGGGTGATGAACTAAGATTAAATCCGGTACCTTGTGTTAAAGTCACGGATTTAATTAAGTTAATTAGTAAAAATGAGGAATTTGATTAAGAATTATCTCGCTTCGAAGGATTCTAAAGGAAATTCACTTGGACGCGATCAATGCCGAAAGGTAATTGCAGAAACGAAAAGAGGGACAGGAAGGAAAACGGGAAAAACTTGACCAAAATTTAAATTGACGAGTGATATTTCTGAACTTGTAGCTCAAACAACGAAAAATTTAATAACACTGAGGAATATCATGAGATTTTCCGGGACATGATTTTTTTCTATCGTTATTTGAGAGATCGATTAATCGGACAGAGATATACCAATTAAAGAGTGAATCATACTTTTACTACAACACCTTCAACTTAAAATGGTCAACGCTGACACTCGAAAAGCGAACCCAATCAAAGATTAATACATGTGTATGTCTGATCATATCAGAAAGTTATTATTCGATAGATTTAAATTAAGCTCCTGAAAATTTAGACAATATTTCATAAC
The DNA here is from genome assembly GCA_019973955.1 of Trichonephila inaurata madagascariensis. Taxonomy (NCBI): domain Eukaryota; kingdom Metazoa; phylum Arthropoda; class Arachnida; order Araneae; family Nephilidae; genus Trichonephila; species Trichonephila inaurata. Next base: position 40,670 of record BMAV01007856.1, read on the forward strand.
ACGCAAAAATGTAATCTGCTTTCTTAGGTGATTTTTATTTTGAATTGAAATTTTCTTTTGGAAACGAATTTTCCATTTTTTGTAGTTGCAGAAAAGATGTCTTTTCGAATTCACTGTAGTAATTTCAGGCTTAACTAAATGTATTTTAGATTTGTCTTAATTTTTTTTGTTTTTTTATATTCGTGTAGTTATAGCATTAAGTTGAATTAGAGTATTAAAATGAAAATATGGGTTATTTTACTTAATTAGAGAACTGTGCTTTGAACGAAGAAGTGTTTACTAAAACCAAAAAGTCATCTGTTTTCGAGATTCTTGAACGACATTCTATAAATAAGGTGAGAAAATAATAAGTACACAATTTTTCTTTAGCTAATATAAGAATGTATAAAACCATTTTTGATACTGCAAAAAATTTTGATTGATTTTTTGCGACAAAAGTCTTCTTTCCCTTGATCTCCTTTTTGAAACAGAGAAGAACAGATGAAATAATAACAGTGTGAAGGTCTTTGGTTATCTTGTAAGCATCTATTTGGTATCTAAAATAATATTTAAAGAATATTTTTATTTTTTAACCTATTAACTCATTTGCCAGTACACCGTATAGGCTTCGAAAGCAGGCCACAAACCGGTTAACCTATACTTTGTATGGTCACTGATGTTTTGTTTTTCTTTCTATTTTAGGTTGCACATATTTTTAATTCTTATATTGAGATTAACAGTGCTAGATTTTTAGAGATGCAGTTTATCCGTAGTACTGAAATACTTCTCATCTATTATTTTCTTTGTGGTGCAGGTGGGAATTTTTTGTTCCTGGCAGGAATTTAAATTCTTCAAAACATTCGATGCAAAAACAGGGATTGGCAAGGCAATCTTCATTCTTTATTGTTTCATCTTACCTGTTATTTTATGCTTATCTTTCCTGTTCTTTACTGTTCTCCGTTTTGTTTTTGAGAAGAAAGGAAAATGGAAAGATATAAAAAAGCCGATAGTATTTGTGTCTCCATTGCAATGAAAGACTTAATATTACACCTTGCTTCAAACTCTGTGTGTCTATATATATATGCACACACACACAAAATCCTCATCCGTTTGAAAAAAGAGGTACAAACATGAAATATTTTTGTAAGCATGTGAGAAGTTCTCTCAAGATATATGAAACATTCTTCGCAGCATGCAAATTCTACTTAAAAAAGGCAAACATTTTGGGCTTTCTGTGTTTCACCATTATAAAATAAAGAATAGTGTGAAAACATTAAAATTGAAAATTAAAATAAAATTCCACCGTTTTCACATTCTGTTAAACATTATGATGTTTTTAAATGTTATGCTGTAGCAGTAAAATGTAGTAATGTTGTATATCAGGGGGTAATTCCTTAAAAGTAAAAAATATGCTCATTTTGAAAATAATGTTCTCAAATTATCTACAAATATAGCAAAAATAAGCAGTATGTGACATAGCCATCTGTCGATAGCTATGTCTTGGGGGTTCCGCGTAAGTTAGAGGTGTGGGATTATCGGAAGGATGAGACATTCTATAATTCTTAATACGACTTTTTATTAAAATTTAATTTAAATACTTATATAACGAACAAACTTATATTAAGTGAGAATAAACCAAAGTATGCCGATTTAATTAAGTCAGATCGCGCAATTAGATCACTTATCAATATAACCAATTATCTGCACCTAATCTCAATTCAATAATTTTCTAGCGTTCAGAATATAATCCTCCTACCTTGGTTGAAGGCTCAACGATACTGATACTTCAGGTAGACTAATGTGCTGGTGTGCAATAGTTGCTCCTGGTATATATTAGCGAGGGAGGGCGTCTCCGTGATTCCTGAGTAGGCCGTCTAAACACACTTCCAACTGTTCCACACTAAGCGTTCTCTAAGATTGCCATTTATTCTCACTAAACTTTCTATCCTTTTAAAGGTTATCTTATTTGCATTGTTGATTCGTTTTTCCTCTTGGAATTGGGTTGGAAAAGTTTTGCCATTAATCGTGGACGTAAAAAGAACGTAGGGTTATGTTAGAAGAAGAACGCGAGAATGTCACAACCCCCTTCAAGAAGAAAAACGTGATTTATTTAAGGGTTCTCAACGCCCTTAATAAATTACGTGCCTCAATTTTAATTTCTTTCTGAATCTCCTCGCTTTCTAAGTTTTATTTAAATTTTAAACTTGAATCCTCATTTTAACTTCTATAATTTCCAATATTTAACTTAACTGTAATTTTCATTATTCATCTTAGAATCAAATTTAATATTCAACTTAATTTTAAATTTAAACTCGTGACAGATACACAATAAATTTTACTCCATTAACTAGGCCAACATTAACAATTTTGTTGTTTAATAATGGTATATTCTCACTTTTTACATATATGTACTTAACTCTATATTTAACGCTACTTAAATATTAAAACACTTAAATATTCTACTTGCATTTTTCCTGGGTGCGCAGACCCAAACTCTGCGTCAGGACAAATATTTATTTGTGAGCTGGGAGACCGGCTCCACCGCTCCGAGTTGAGGCCACATATCAGCCATGGAACAATACTTTCAGGGTCTGTCACCCTGAAATAAAAACTCTCTAAGTTACTTTGTCAAATCTATATTTACATAATACCAATAAGTTCCACAATTTTTATGCATTATATATCATTTGTAAATTACAATAAACTTTCATTTCCATACGGCATCTGGTTCCATCAAAATCCCAATGAGCCGCGCAGCGCTGTTAATATTATTGTTAGTGCCCTGACTACGCCGCGTTTCCCTGAACCAGAGTCATCTTAATACGGAACAATACAACAACACACATATATATATACATATTATACAATTACAAACATTTTTCAATAAATCATTAAAACAAATAACCAAAGGAATTGTCGCATCTCACGAAGTCATACATCGAAGTAAACAAATGCATAATTACAGTTGTTTTCTCCAATACTAAAGAGAAAAATTTTTACAAGTCAAAAGTTCAAAAAATATACACTCATTGTAGTGTCAACTTTTGCTTGGATTATAACTTTTAAATACCGCCCGAGACTTCCTTCTTTGCAATAATTCTTCCGACTACTTGTTGGAAAGATCATAAAAAAAATTAAACAATACAACCTGATTTTTATATTTAGTCCCGAAACATGACTTTTAATGACGAGGTGCTACCACTGTTCTTTCCTCTTCTCATTCCTTGGCTGCACTGGAATTCTTTATGTTGCCTGCTGTAGGGCTTGTAGTCTCCTTGTCGGCTTTTCCTTGCTTGCCTTGTTGCTTCCTTGGCCGGTCGGGACTCCTGATCGTTTCTTTGGCGTGGACGCAGGTTGTATCTCGGTCCATCTTAAACTCCAGTTGTCTCCATCTTGTTCTTCTTCCTACTTATATAAATAATACTGAATGACAATGGTCTTTTGTTAATATTATTGGGTCCATTTCTCTGCCACTTTCTCTGTGGTCCACTTGCCCCGAATCCATACGACCTTTTAATTCCTTTATCTAGCCGTTCTCTTTTATTTCTTTTTTCATTTGTAAATGAGCTAGGCAGCGATCTGACAAGTGATCTTCGCTTATCGGCCCTATCCGTGTTTTTCTTAGATTGTTTTGACTGGAGATTTATCCCAATTTCCTCGAACTCACGCTTCACCGCAGATCTTTTTTTCCCATATTGTGACTCATTTGATATTTGATGTACATTTTCCGAACTACTCGTTTCCTGACGTGAACTAATACTATCTGGGTGACCTGTTCCTAACTCGACCTCGTCACATTTCCTATGACGATATATTCTTATTTGATCAACATTAACAGTTAATCTTTTTCCTGACTTCCATATTACAATATTATTATTATTTCTTACTTCTAATACTCTATAGGGACCTTCAAATTTTTGTTTAAATTTGGTACAGATTTTATTAGCTGCTGAACTTAAAGGGTGTGTCTCTAATACAGTGTTTCTCAAACTGTGGGGCGCACCCCCTGGGGGGCGCGATAACCCTTCAAGGGGGGCGCGAGCATATCGAAAATAAAAGGTTAAAAAAAATTAATTTACTGGAATGAAAAAAACAAAATACTTTCTGATATAATAAAAATACAGATTTACATTGATATGATTTATATATATCATCTGGTGAAAAAGGTCATCAAAAATAAAGATTCTACTTTGAACGCTCATTAGCTATCTTTGATCCTATAACTAAATAAAAAAAATATTTTGTTTGCTTTACTGTAATCCTACGATGAAAGATTTTTATTACGTTTCTTTTAATCTAAAATATTACTTTTGCTGGCTTTCAAACTTACTGGTATGGTTATCTGCATCTCTTTTTTTAGGGAAGTTGTAAATTATATAATTCTGTTTGCGTTTTTTTTCACAATGTGAAAGAGTTTTATGATACATGGATAAGCATATTAAGCACTTTGAAGGATTAATTGACGACAATTTATTTTTTATGAGTATACTGAAACATATAATACAAAAATCGTTAATTCTGGGAAAACTGTTTGTTTGTTACCAATGACCTTGACAGAGAATCCTCTAATATGATAGTCTAAATGGGAGCTAAAATGAATTGATAACATATCTCCTTTTTTGAGAGTGGCAAACGTTTTTTTAGAATCTTAAGGAACTTGTTTAGACCGAATTCCCGGCACGACCACTATTTTTCAAAAATATTTTCTTGAACATGCTGCATTTTTCCCTATGAATAACTTAGTGGTTTTAATTGCGATGTTGTACGACTGATTATGGTTTATAAATGTAAATGATCCGAATATAAAAAAAAGAATTGGGCATCTGTGATCTCTATGAAAGGAAATTGAAGTTGATCAAAAAAGGGAAACATTTGCTGAAATAATGCATATTAATCTTGCGACATAGCCATCCTGTGATGACCATGTCGTGCCGGTTCCGCGTAAGCTAGAGGTGTGGGATTATCAAAATGATGAGACATAATAATTCTTAATACAACTTTTATTAAGAATAACATATTACTTAAATTCTAATTTGACAATTTTAATTAAAGTAGAGTCAACGCCAAATTAAACCACGTATTCAAATCAAATCCCGCAACTAAATTCTTTATTCCAATTATCATTAGATAATCCTATTCATCTAATTACTTATATCTAATATTACCTTTTTTCAGTTTCCTTCCTTTACCTAGAGACATGTATCTATGAACTTTATATACAATGGTTCCAACTACTTTTATCTTAGGCTTCTATTCTTTCCAAAACTATCGGACTGCTAACTCTTGATCCGCAAGATTTCACACTAAGCTTTGTCACGCTATCGATCAGAATAATTCCACACTACTATCTCTAAGCTTGCCGCGCTATATCTAAGCTTGCCACGCTATTGATCAGAAAGATTCCACACTACTATCTCTAAGCTTGCCGCGCTATATCTAGGCTTGCCACGCTATTGATCAGAAAGATTCCACACTACTATCTCTAAGCTTGCCGCGCTATATCTAAGCTTCTATCCTTTTATAGTATATCTAATTTACATATTATCTTTGTTTATCTTCTTGGTATTGGGTTGGAAAAGTTTTGCCATTAATCGTGGCCGTCAAAGAACATAGGAGTTATGTTAGCAGAAAGACGCGATAGACGTCACACCCCTCCAAGAAGAAAAACGTGATTTACTTAAGGGTTCTCAATGCCCTTAATAAATTACGTGTCTAAATCTCTATTTCTAAATTTCTTCGCTTTCTGAGTTTTATTTAAATTTTAATCTTAAATCCTCATTTTAACTTTTATGATTTCCAATATTTATCTTGACTTTAATTTTCATTGCCATTTTAATCTTAAATTTTAACTTTTATAATTTCCAAAATTTATCTTGACTTTAATTTTCATTACTCATCTTAGAATTAAATTTTAATATTCAATTTAAATTTAAACTCGTGACAATAAATTTTACTCCAATAACTAGGCCAACATTAATAATTACTGTTTAATTTATGCCCACTCTCACTTTTAACATTCAATTTTCTTAAAATATTTATACACTTAAATTTCTAAAAACATTCTGGGTGCGCAGACCCAATCTAACACTGCATATGGAGCTGGAACTTTCGCTCCTTTTCTTGTTGAAGCTATAAATCGTATACTTTTCAAGATTTTCAGGGTCAGTCTCCCTGAAATGAAAACTATTTGAGTCTCTATTTCCATAATATCAATCAATTTATATATTATTTATATATCACAATAAATTTTCCTCTCCATCCCCACATCTGGTTTCAACAAAAACTCCCAATGAGCCGCGCAGCGCCGTTATTATTATTGTTAGTGCCTTGACTACGCCGCGTTTCCCTGAACCAGATGTCTCCTAATACATAACAATACAACAACATATATATATACACATATTATACAATTACAAACATTTTTCAATAAACTATATAACAAATAACCAAAGGAATTTTCGCATCTCACGAAGTCATACATCGAAGCAAACAAATGTGTGATTACAAATGTTTTCTTCAGAAAAAAATTTTGCAAGTCAAAAGTTCCAAAATTAAATAAACACTCATTGTAGTGTTTGACTTGGCTTATAACTTTTAAGCACCGCCCGAGACTTCCTTCTTTGCAATAATTCTTCCGACCACTTGTTGGAAGATCATAAAAAAATGAAATAATACAACCTGATTTTTATATGTTTTCTTCCACATTCACGTCCAACGATGAGGTGTCATCACTCTTCTTTCCTCGGTTGTACTGGAATTTCTTGTTGTAAGGCTTGTAATCTCCTTGTCGTCCTTTCCTTGACTTCCCAACTGTGTCCTTGGCTGGTCGGGGTTCTTCTGTTCTCCGTCGTGGCCTTAGACTGTATCTTGCTTCATCTGTAACTTCAGTGCACTCTCTTTTGTTCTTTTTCCTGCTTCTAGAAATAGTACTGGATGACATTTGTCTTTTATTATTATTATTCCCTTTCTTTTTCCACTTTCTTTGTGGTCCACTTGCCCCGACACCTGATCTTTTAATACCCTATTATATCTACACCTTTTGTTTTTATTTTCATTCCCACTGAACTAGGTAGTGATCTGACCAGTGCTTTGTTTTTATGGGTCCTCTCTGTATTTTTATATTGATTTGATTGGTTACCAATCCTTTTGCCTCTAACCTACGTTTCACCGCAGATTTTCTTTCCCATATTGTGACTCATTTAATCCTTGATGTACTTTTCGAAGTACGAGTTTCCTGACTTGATCTTATACTATTTGGGATACCTGTTCCTAATTCGACCTCGTCACATTTCCTGACATTATATTCTTATTTGATCTACGTTAACTGTTAATCTTTTTTCGTTTCCATATTACAATAATATTATTGTATTCTTAACTTCTAAGACTCTATAGGTCCCTCAAATTTTTGTTTAAATTTGCTTTATACCTTGTTAGCTGAACTACAGGGTGTGTTTCTAATAAGACCCAATCATTTACCTTTGACATGTCTCTTTTCTACGTCTATTATAATATTTTTCCCACCTTTCCTGTTTAATTTTCTTACTTAGTCTAGCTTCTTTAAAGCTTTTCTGTATATCTTGAATTTTGGTGCAGACTTTCCGATATCACTTAACTAGTTTTGAAATGGTGTAATCAATTTTCATTTAAAATAATTCCAGCCGGTGTTTTCCGTTGTTTCATTCACCGCCGTACGAATAGCGTAAGCAAACTCACGTAAATTGATCCCAGTATCGTGTTGATCATTGGCATAATTTGCAATCATTTTGCACTATATCGATTAACTCTTCAGTCCGTTTTGCTTGTGGTCGATATGCAGCAGTCTTCACATGCCTTATGCTGTCTTTCCTTAAGTGCTCAAAAATCTCGGATATAACTTGGGGACCATTATCACTTATTAATTTTTATTGGAGCTCCATAACGCGATATAAAGTTATCAAAAAATATCCGCTATTATACGGTGGGAGGCCTTTTTAAGGGTATAATTTCCTTACATTTGCAAAATGATCAGTTAATACTAAAAATATAGCGGTTACGTCTTATTCTCGATATAGGATACGGGCCTTCTTTCACAAATCTAACGTAACTATCTCATTTGGATAATTTGATACAATCAGATTTAATCGACCAGCTGGTAACGCGTTTTTATAATTATTAACTTGGCTCATATGGCATGTAGAGACGTGATCAATAGAATTTTTCTCATATACGGGGAAATAACAAACGTCCCGAATTTTATGATAAGTTTTAAATTTACCCAGATGTCCCGCAAATGGCTTGTCGTGATATTCGCGTAGGATACTGTTTTTTAAGGACTTTGGAATGTATACACGCATTTCACCTAACAACGTTGCGTGTTTCGCATTAAATAACAAGCCTTCAATTAGACGGAAGTCGTGGGACCAATTCTACATATCGTCGCATTAACAGGTTATCTTCCGGATTTTCTAAATATCTATAGATATGACATAATTCTGGGTCATGCTTTTGTTCCGTTGTTAACTTCTACCGCGAAGTACTAAATCTCTGATTGTGCACAATTAACTTTTTCTCTATTATACTTTTCCAAAGGGTTCATGATGAGTATATCCGCCACCGCATTTTGAGTTCAAGGTCTATGTTCCCATTCTATATTAAATTCCGCTAATTTGAGTGCCATCTGATCATACTACTCGACAAAATTTTTTCCATGCGTTAGACGTGTTAAGGCAGCGTGATCTGCGTAAATAACTTTTAATTGGCATCGCTCTAAATATGTTCGGAATTTGTTCAACGCCCATACTACTGCCAGACTTCTCTTTCGGTTACCGTATAATTCCTCTCTGCGTTGTTGCATTGCATTGAAAATATAACGGGTCTGTGTTCCTGATTAAGCACTGCTCCCAAACCGATTGAACTGGCATCGTAAATAACTCAAGGGCTTTTGAAAGTTCGGCAATTTTAAAACTGGCGCCTTTGTTGCGGCCGCCTTGACCGCTTCGAATGCCTTCTGCGCCTCAGTGGACGAGACGAATTTTTTTTAATTTTTCATTTAAGATTATAAAGGGGCTCACAAAGATCAGCATAGTACCTAATAAATTTCGCGTACCACTGGGACATACCAAAACTTGAACACCTCCTTTGAGGTTACGGGGTGGTTTCATCTCTAGTATGCTCTGAACCTTTGTCTCTAAACAGACAGTTCCTTTTTTACTAATAATTAAAGCCTAAAATACCTCAATTCCTAAGCTCGCACCAAGTTTACATTTATCTTTATTTGATGCCAATCTCCTGCATCTTGTAACAACGAAAAAACTTTCCTTAAATGCTCCAACATGAGGTGAGTGTATGAAGTGGAGACATCAATAATAACGTCGTCCATATATACACTCACAAACTTCCTATCACCGGTTTTAGGATTAAAGTCAATTGCCTTTTGAAAATTGGGAGCTGCCTGATAAACCGAATGGCATCCGCCTGTGAAAGCATAAGTGCCACTTTTACCACGAATGCGGTCTTAACAACAATATCACTGGGGTTTACTGCCATTTGAAGAAAGTACCCAAAACACAACCTTAGATCAAAGATGACATTATTGCCGTACATAGTCGATGTTCGTTATTAAATCATCTATTAACGGAAAAGGGTATCATAGGATACTTTGTGATCGAATTGCTTTCTATAGTCTACGCAAATCTATATGCTTCTGGATTATCCGGTGGTAACCCATTATTTTTACCTTGCATAACATAACTGGTGACGCATTGCGAGATTGAATTGGAACAATCAGTTCCTCTCATAACATTTTTGTATATGAAAATCAATTATTTTACGCTTGTTTCTGCCGGTCCTCTGTATGGCCTGGAAACTTACTGAGTGGATTATCTCCCGTGTCAATTTCATGGTATAAAACATGAGTAAGACCTGTGGTTGTCTGAGAATGAATCCTTAAAACTTCACTAAACAAATTTTTGTAGTTCTTGTTTTGTGCTGCTTTCCTCAATTTTGTCTTAGACAAATCTATTTCAACTTATTTTCCTCTTCAATTGATTCAACCACCCTATTTATCTAAAATCGGGAATTTTCAGCGATTTTGATCAAAATCTAAAACGATCCTTGATCCACTTATAAAATCAACACCAGAATACATGGGTATTCCAAATCCGTCAACACATGAAACGACCAAAGGTCTAACAAATTCTCTGATCTGAATAATCAATTCTACAATTCTATATTTTGGTACATTTCGCTCCCGTGCTGTGATCACCTGAGCTCGCGATTTTAACTTGTTTATAAAAAATATTTTTTTATATACTTCTTCCGATATAAATGATTTATCTGCTCCGGTGATGTCCCATAGCGCTTTCAAAATGTGTTATTCAATAAAATAGGAACGTGGGAAGCTCTACGGGTGATATACATATCGGAGAAAGCTTAGTGGTATATCCTGCCGATTCTTTTGATTATGAACTTCGTGCTTTCACAACATTCAATCGTCCCCTTTGCATCCTATCGCGCTCGACTGAAATTTTCACTCGAACCCCTATTTCTACGGTCCCCTCTATTAAAATTATCATTTCGATCATTTCAGGGGTGGCATCCCCCTTTCGTTGAATCTCTGATTATCATTCTGAAATCTCTCTCTATTCACTCCTCTCGAATCTTCTATTACTTTGACGGCTATTCTCATAAGCACTTCTAAAATCATTTCTGCCATTATTTGGTCTACGCCCAACCTCAGAATTTCTCCAGTTTCTGCGATTAGCATCATAATTAGGCATCCTATGCGCGTTTTGGCCCGTCTTTCCACATTATCACTATTCTGCGAACCTTTTAGATTTATAAGAATACCTCTCTTCAAATTTAGCCAATATTTCCAAAAGTTGTACACCGTGTTCTGCGGATTGCGAACTTCCACATAGTCCTGGACTTGTGGTTCGAGTCTAACAAAATGTGATCAACCAATTCCGCTGCGACATCCTTGGTTACAAACTCTTATGTATTTTTAGGAAATCGTAAACAAAGTCATTGGTTCCTGATTTCTTCCCTGCTGTGACGCGAAAAACCTCCAATTTCTTTCTTGTGCGATTGCGGGAAAAGCTTTCGCTAATTCAGCGAGCTGCGCGAAGAAATCCCGTGGCTGTATCTTGCACTGCTTTACCGATCAAATATTGAGTACCAATCTTGAGCCCTTCCTGAGATGACTTTTCAAATAAGCACATGACAGATTACTTTGGCTTCAATTAACTGTATTTGATTATATATAGCCTCAAAGAAGTTCTGTGACATTCTCGGAACACTGAAAAGTACATTTCAGGTAAAATACCAAACCTCCTGCATTACCTAGCAAATTATATAATTGTTCGGGCGCCATTGTGACATGGCTGGTCTGTCGTGTGCTATGTCTTGGGGGTTCCCGCGTAAGTTTGAGGTGTGGGATTATCGGAAGGATGAGACGTTCTATAATTCTTAATACGACTTTTATTAAGAATTTAACTTAAATTACTTATATAACGAACGAACTTATATTAAGTGAGAATAAACTAATATTATGCCGACTTAGCGGGTAAGTCAGATCGCACAATTAGATCACTATCAATACTATAACTAATTATCTGCACCTAATCTCAATTCAATAATTTACTAGCGTTCAGGGAATATAATCCTCCTACCTTGGTTGAAGGCTCAACGATACTGATACTTCAGGTAGACTAATGTGCTCATTATTGCAATAGTTGCTCTGGTATATATATGCTTGAGGGTGGGCGTCTCCGTGATTCCTGAGTAGTGCCGTCTAAAAACACACTTCCAACTGTTCCACATAAAGCTTTCTCTAAGATTGCCATTTATTCTCACTAAACTTTCTATCCTTTTAAAAGGTTGTCTTATTTGCATTATTTGCTTCTTTTTTCCTATTGGAATTGGGTTGGAAAGGTTTTATGCCATTAGTACGTGGCCGTCAAAATTTGTAGGGTTATGTTGTTAGAAGAAGAACGCGAGAGATGTCACAAGTAGAACTAACATAATTGCGAAAATTGCTTTCATGTAAGCTTTGAATACTACAATGATAATGTACAATAACAGTCTCATCGCATTATACTGTCTGACAAAATATATCTTAGTGTATTTTAAAGAAACTTCTCTTCGTTATATTTATGCAAAACTAGGAAAATTTAACAAGGAATTCAATATTTTCAAGGTCTTAAGTTATTTACTATATTTTAAATAAGAATTATTTTAAACGAAGGCTTATTATTGCATAAGCAACTCGGCAATAAACATTTTTCAATATTTTTCCTTTTGTTTTCAACGACAGTGTGCAATAGTTGACTTTTTTTGCTGCAAGTAACAAACAAAATTTTCAGCTAGTGATTACCAAGGGAATTTTTATTTTTTTTTATTTAACGTTATTTGTACTTTCAATAAAGTAACATTTTGTACGATTCTCTATAGATTTAATCTTAATAAAACGACTAAATATTTAGATTTCTTTTCCTTTAAATTTATTTTCATTTAACTTATTTCTTTCCAATAATAAGAAAAATACATTGATTACGAGTATTATTTACTTCAGTTACTCCTTCATATTACCCACCAGAGAGCTGAGAATTTTTAGCAAAAACACATTACACCTTATTTAAGAGTTGATTTTATTTAAATTGGAAGAAGTGTATTTCAAGTGGATGACTATAGATTCGTTTGGCTTGATATTTATATATGAGAACAGTTGACTTTGCAAACATACCTTTAAAACTAGAATTGTGGAATAATTGAAATTTTATTTGAATAATTAAAATGTTTGAATGGTTTCAACATTTTTTCTGTATATTTTTTATACGGAAATGATCACAGTTTATATATATCTATGCAACAAAATTTATACTGTTTTGAAACTTTATAGATGTGAAATGTTAAACAGTTTAACGTTTCCTCTCCGTTTATTTTATATGTAAGACAGTGATTCCAAATTGGACCCCCTATTCAATCATAATTTTTGCACCCCCCCCCTCCCTACAATAACAATGTATTGAATTTATTAATAGTATACTTTGACGCTAAAAGTACAAAATTACTTACACCTTTTAAGTGCCATCGGCGTATGTAAACATCTCGTGTTCAGCAAGTGCGTTATTTGCCCCGCACGTATATACAACTCTTTCCGAAGTATGATCTTTTCTGTGCACTGCTAAAATAAAATTTTTTTAAAACTGAATGCAAAAAAAAGGATTTTTAACAGTGTTTGCGAAGGATTTATTATTTCAGGATTTGCTTATTTTATTATTTTATTTCCTCCCCCAATACATTATACGCTCAACTAGGGGGAAAACGAGTGAAAGTATTGCGGAACAGATCATGTAACTTTTAATCGGCAGTTAAAGGATTAATTATAAACTGTATAAACTAAATTTTTTTCTCTTTTTCTTCATTACATTTGATTCAAAATTTTTCTGAATCAGTACTAATTTTTAAAAAAAATGTTTCTCATAAACAAGACGTACTGATAATTGAATACACACACAATACTGCAATCGCTTTTAAAGCAGTCAACCCAAGTTAATGTTAAAAATGCCACTATTGACAGCTACTCCTTAAAATCTTATACGCTAACGTTTTCTTTTGTGCAAAACAAGACTGGGAGCTTTCTTGAAAAAGTGGCAAGTATATCCAGCCCCCCCAAAAAGAAATGAAAAAAATATTTTCCGTATTTTATAAAATCTTAAGGGAAAGTAAAAGAAAAGTTGAAATGAACCCCAAAAAATGTTTTTAAAAAAAATATTGAAATTTTTTAAATATTTTTTAAACATCTTTTGAAATTTTGTTTGAACGCTTTTTCAGCAAAAAAAAAATAATTACTAATCGGGACATACATTCGCGGTAAAGATACTTCATTATTTGAAGGATACGAGAAAAAAATAAAAAAAAGTAATTTTAAAATTTAATATTGCCACAAAGGGGTTGAATTTTTGAAAAAATGTAAAATGACTTAATTTTAGTTAAATGTCTTTAGACTCAAAGTAATTTTTTTACTACAATTTAACTTATCCAAAGCGACGATTATTGATAAATGAGTACTGAATAGTGACAAATACAATGCATATTGCAATATTTCAAAACCCCAACTCTTTCCCCCCCACCGTCAAATCAATCCTATCCAAGTTTATTTCTGTCTTTTGCTTTATCGTGCACTTAATTTTAACAGTAAGGGTTTTTTTAAACATTTAATACTAAATAAGCTGTTAAATGCATGTGATGTGAATAGCTTCTAGACTTCTTCTAATTGTAATAAATGTTTAAAAGTATTAAACATCTAATTTTCTTAGTAAAAAATCCATTTATTTTTTAACATAAGAAAAATTTCAAACACCTGAACTTCAAACCCGTGTGGCAGTTCTTAACATAAACATTAATTTGTTTTTTTTTTTCATTATCTATATATCAGAGAGTATCTTTTTTCCGCACAGGCAGGTTTTGAAATTCTGACAAAATATTTTTTTGCTCCACCCTATTGTACATATTTAGATCAGAACAAATACAAAGTTCCGAATATTCGTTTCTTTTCCCGAACAAATATTAACATAAGATAGAAGGGGTTTTTGTTACATTTTTGTTTTACTGAACAGAAATAAATATGGGTTTAAATATTAAACCCAATGGAATTTTTTTTTAAAATATCCCGGACAAATGCGGTGGCCAGAGATGGTGTTAGTAGTCAGATTGATGTTCAGGGGAACCCTTTTTTGAACATTTGGCAGATTATATTTAATTTTTGATCCATAAAATTATCCGTGATAAAGGGAAAATACAACTTAAAAGGTCCCACTTGATTGTCAGTATATCTATATAAGACTCTTTATTTACCCTGGGGAGGAAACCGGGGCATTAAATTTCCCCGGTCAGCAGTACATGAACCGTATTATGATACTCCCACCTGACCCTTGCGCAGGGCGAGTAAGACAATAGTAATTCTTGGTTTCGTGGGGCTCTCTTCAAATTCGACTTCTTTCATCAGTGCAAAATAATGTGTGACGTGAGTCATCCGACCACATTATTCGTTTCCAATTCTCAGAGGGGATTTTTTTTTCTTTTCCAACACACTTTCAAACAATTTTTTTGCTTTCGGACAGAAATTATATTTCCAGGGAACCTGACTATGATTTTTACCCTCTGCAAAAAATTCGCAGGGTTTGAGCTAAAATCTGTTGGGAAGTGCCTTGGTTAAAGATTTGTATCATTTGAAGCCACAGTATAGTTCCTAATCTACCACACAATTAGTTTTTAGAAGATGCCAATAATGTTCCCGGGAAAAATGCTCGAACCGGGAGATGCCCTGAAAAACTTTTTAGTTTTGATTTCAACTTTTGAAAATATTTGATATATGTTACTTAGGTTTAAAAATATAATCCAAAATTTTAAATTCTAATGTTTTGTGCCCCCCCAGGGGACCCCCACTTTTTTTCAGTACGGGTGTCCCAAACCGAGGGGACCCCAGTGATTTTTCCTTTTTTTCCCGGGGTTTTCTCTTTGGTAAACACGGGTTTTACGAACCCCGGGGACCCTAGTGATTCCCTTTTCTTATTTTCGACCTTCTTTCTCGTCATTCAAATTTCCTTTTCTTCTTTTTAGTCTAGACACAGACTACTATTTCTCTTATTTAACTTTTTTCTTATTTGTTTTTCTTGGCGATTTGTCTAAATTTAATCCGCGCCATAAAAAAAAAAAAATCAAAAACAAATCTAATTTTGTGCACGGGATCTAAGATGCTTTCCCGTTGTTTCAAAGAAAGGGTTTTTCAAATGAAAGTCCGCGGTTTTCTCCCATTTTTCTTAATTAAAACCCCAAAAAAAAATTTAACATTCTTTTAAAAGGGGGGATTCCCCCCAAAAAAAGGTTAACCCCCTTTTTAAAAAAAAGGGGGAAAAAATGGGAAATTTTTTTCTTCCCAAATTTATATCCAAATTTTCCAAAAAGTTTTTTTAAAATTAGGTACTGTGTTTTTAATTTTCTTTATTTATTAAAAATTTCCCAGAAATACTTCCCCTTTTTAACCCCCTTAAAAAGAAGGAAAAATTTAATTGCTTTTTTAACCCCAAATGGAAAAATTTTTACAAAGATTTTTGGAACTTTTTCCCAAAAATTCCGAATTTGGTTCTTTAAAAAATTAAAAAATTTAAGGGGGGATTTTCCTTAAAAAAGGAATTTTTTTAAGAAATTTTTGAAAAAATTGGTTTTTATAAAACCTTTTAAATGGTTTCTTTTAAAAAGGGTTTTGGAAAAATTTGAAAAAAAAAGCATAAACTTAAAGGTTTTTTCAAAAAATTTTAAAATTAGAAAAATTTCCGTTCAAAACCTTGAAATTTTAAAAAATTAAAAATTTTCAAGTACAAAAAAAAATTTTCTCATTGGTTTTTTATTGGTAAAGTATTTTTTTTTCCCCATTTACTTGCAGAGAACCGAAATTTATTATAATTTAAAATTCAGTTTGTAAAATTTAGTACATTTTATAAATTTGTATTCTTCCTTTTAAGAAAATTTTCTTGAAGTATGCGTTTCTCCCTTCTCTAGAAATATCTTTATAATAATAAAATAATAATCTTTAATTTTTTTGAATTTTAACTTTTTATTTCTCTAATTTTTTGTTCCTTCCTTATAGAAAACGACTTTTTGGGGAAAGTAACAACCATATATTATCCAGAGATCACTCGTATATTTATTGCCTGTTTAACAATAAAATTACTTTAATAAAATAACTCGGCTCCATATTCAAGAGAAAGATACGAATGCGTTTATAAGAATGCGTTTATAATGTGGGATAATTTTGCTGATTGGTTCGCGAAATAATTATACAATTTTATATTTATCAAATACATTATATTTATTCCTTTGAAACTCTTAAACAATTTTAAGCAATTAGAAAATCCTTAAAAATCATTTTAAATAAATTTTTGTCGCAATTTAGTATATAATACAAAGAACACAAAATATAAATCATATATTTTCCAAGCACTTTCTAAGTTTTTTTAGAATATTTTTATTACAAAAGGGTATGCAATTGAAGCTCTTTAAGTAGTTACCATTTTTTAAAAAAGTTCTAATCACAATACTTTTACCTACTCTGATATTAATATATTTTAAAAATTATCTCAGGGAAAGCTTCCTTCTAATAATTTATGTGTGCTAAATATAAATATACAGGTTGTCCCGAAGCTTGACAATAAGCGGGGTACGAGGTGATAAGTGAGATCTCTCTCTCTTATCTGTTCGGGGAAAAAATCCCCCGCACTTGGCTAAGTGAAGACCAGCACATTTGTGGAAAATTGATACCCTCCATGAAAATGTGGAAAATTGATACCTTCCATCACATCATTAGCTTCTATGACAATAAATTTCACAATTTTACAATGACATTTTTCACTAGCATCAACTTACATAGCCGGACTATTAATGATAGTCAAAAATTAAGCAAAAATATGATGGTTTAATTAGAATTAAAATAATCTGTTTGTGTTGAGGGTTGAGAAAAGGATGTCACCTAACTTTAACGCTTGATAAAAGAAAACTATAGCACACAAACCCAGAAAAATTTCTCAAATTTGGCCCATTTATAGAAAAGATTCCAAAATAGTACAGCAATTGTTCTCTGCTATGTAGAACAATGAAACAGATTTTTTTTAAAATGTAGAACGCACTCATTTCAAAAACACCTTTGTGTTTATGACTTCCATCGCATCATTAGGTACCATGGCCTCAAATTTCACGGAAATGTTTTTCACTCTGTGATATTTCATTGCTGTGTTTTTTATAACAGTCACGAATGGAGCAAAAACCGATGCTGGTTTATTTAAAATTAACGTTGTTTAAGCCGGTTTAAAAAGACGAAGTCACCTAAATATGACGCTTCAAAAAAAGAAAAATATTGCATGCTACTCTAAGGGAAACGTTCCAAAAGGTTACCCATTTAGTAAAAATTCTAAAATGGTATAACATTTGCTACATTTCTATTAGCAACAATCATTGCAATTTTGTTTCCTGTTGTAAAATGACTTCATAATGACTGAATCATATATAAATATGTAATTCAAATCAAGCAATAAATTTAGAAATAAAATATAAAACGTTTTTTCCAAATACTTTTACATATATAGCAAAAACATTGTTGTACCAAATTTAATATCGCCTGCTGTACCTCAAGTACAGCAAACGATTTTATACTTTGTCGTTGGAAGTCAAGCGTAGTATATGTCAAAGAATTTTCGTTTTTCACGCATGTTCCTCTAATTCAGTCTCAGCTTTAACACTTTGAATAAAAGCGTTCAGTACATATTTCTCCGCATAAAAAAAAGAAAGAAAACCAGATACAATCGGAGTTTTTTAAGTTTCTTAAACATTTATACATTAAAAAGGTATATTCGGTTATTGAACAATTTTTTTTGGAGAGCACCTGCTCTTGTCAAAGCAGTAAGGGAGAGAATTAGTTTTGAATCCGTATCTAAAATGAGATTCTTCTTGTTAAACAGATGAGCTTCAAAAAGAACAATGCACCACATAGTAAACGAAGACCTTAGACTAAGAGGCTACTTTAGAAAAACTGATTATTCTCTTACAAAATATTTAAAGCTACAATTGTGCCTTAAATCCAAGTGATTATTACGGCCACAGAAGAATTCTATTTGCCGATGTGTACCTTTTTGACGTTGAAGAATCTCTCATCCAGCAGAACGATCGTTTTTACAAAGGAATGCCAAAGAAGCTAAAGAGAAGGAAAAATTACGTACACTGATTTTATCAGCCGTCTTCCTCAATGGTTTTGTGGGGTATCAGCTATTAAAGCGTCTCAGAAAATCATTTTTGAGAGAAAAAGGAGGGAAAACCATGACAAAGGTTTATCAAAACATTTTTTAGAACCAATAGTGAAACCCTCGAACGTAAACCTATGCAGGACTCTTCTAGGGCTAAGATAAACCTGTGGAAATTGAAAGATAATATGCTGAACACAAAGATTGACCTTTCAGCATTCTTCACGGCCGTGGGAGCCTCTAGGCCAACGTCATGGACTCTTGGCAGGCATGCCGTGAGTTCGAGCCTAAGGCTACTGAAGCCCCACCATGCAGAGGGAGCCGATGAATGTTAAATACGCCGAGCTCAAACGTCCTCCCGTTGGTGTGGTATGGAAGTTAGGAGAGGGAGATGCCAGTTTAGGTGTCGTTCTCGTCACTTGACCATGGCTCAAAAATACGAGATTCGTCACTAATAGCCTTCGTGCAACTTTATGGTGCGAGGTAAATATAACTCTAACTCTAACACACAGCAGTCTGGATATAAATTCCTTGATTATAAATTACGTTCAGTTTTGGAGGTGAAGGTGCGCCAATAACAGCATCCCAATTAGAACTTATTGGATGCCACTAAAATTTTCTTGAAGGAAATACTGAAGTGTATGAAGCTTTCATGAAGATTTCGAAATTCTCATGGAGGTTGAGCTTGCCTAGGAAGATTAGTGGCTTAAGAGACATAATGCCTTCGTGGAGTCGAAAGATGATAATTTTGATTAAAGGCGCAGTTAGATTTAAACGTAGAATCTAATATTTTTTCAGTTATATTTCTAATGATTTTAAATTAAATGATAATATGTAATAAAATATTAGCATTAGGTTTCATTTTTTTTCGCCTTTATACCAATGGTATTCACTCATCTCATTAATTTTAACTGTACAGTTACTCAACTATCTCACCAAATGGTGCTACATGTTTAATAAGATAAAATATATTTTATATTAGAATTGCTGTGTATGATTGGGGGTCCTCTTCATTTCAATAAATTCCTATTCAATATATTAGTTTTTAATATATATATATATATATATATATATATATACTTTTATTTGATCTTATTTCAGTTTTTTTTACTTTTATGTAACGTTGTTCAAAATTCCTTTTGTATTAGTTGGAAATATTAACTACGTGATGTATTGAGATGTGTGATAAGTTTTATTATCTTAGCAGTATTTCATACAAAAAATTTTAACTCTCAGGATTTTTTTCAGTAGTTCATTAAATTTTCCGGTCATATTTTATTAAATTAGGCTTATTGCGTTTTATTTTGTAATAATTACATATTTATATATAACATTTCCTTCTTTCCCTTTGTCACAGTAGTATAGAAAAATTACAGGTGAAAGTTGACAGGCCGAAAAACATTGTTTAAATCAGCATTCTTGGTTCCCTAAGGCCAATAAAGTTTGCTATTGTACTACTCTGTGGGGAATATTTCTTTCTGATCTAACTAGTTATACTTAGGTTTATAACTAGTTTTACGCACCTTTTTTTTCTGATAAAACATGCAATAGAATAAAAAGGGAATAACTAAATCAAAAAATGGGGTAAGACCCCCAAAAAATTAATTTTCTTAATGTATGGAGAAAAAAATAACATATGATGGTGGAGTCTTTTTGTGTGTGTGTTTAAATTCGATAATGTTAAAATCACGAGGTGCATATTATAAAACTTTAAAATTCCGATTTAATGTTTTAAATAGAATGGTACTTAACGAATTAAAGGATAATAAATTGGGAATAAGGAAGTACAGTTTTCAATTATACTGAGAATTAGCATAAACAAAGAAAGTTCAAGCATTTTATGGAATGCGTCCTGCTTTAAAATTTATTGAAAAGTGTAATGATGTAATACCACGAAAGTCAAGCAATGAAAAAAAAGTGTCTAGGTAAGGGTCTTTGGGAAAACTTAACTTTCAAAGATTGAATTTAAAACTATTTAGCAGGAAAAAAATTATTTATAACAATGCAAACCATTTTCAAACCCCGGATAATAATCGCAATGGAAAGCATCATTGTTTTTGGAGCCAGATGTTAATGTTCGAAACTTTAACGACTCTTCAAATGTGCTCATGCGGTAATTACTGAGGGTAGGAAATATTAATTTATATCTTAGTAGATGCAAATTTGCAAAATGTGTGATACACTTATTAGATTATATACCTCTACACTAAAACAAATTCAACCCCATGCCCAAAAGTAGTGCATTTGGTTTTAAAAATCCTCCCAAAAACTTGTTTTATTGAGTCCTCATCAACCTAAATTATTAAATTAAGTTTCTTTTCTTTATGAGATTATAACTAAAATACCTTTATGGTTATCAGCCGTAATACTTGTATTTTAATGATTATGCACCTAGTAAACATTTTTAAGCCTATATAAACAACTTGTCGATATGTAGATTTAATTAATCATAAGTATACACGTAGCGAAATATTAAATATTATTTTAATCCCAAATTTGTGTTTGATACTTTTTAAGAAAAATCAATTAATGCATACTAAAAAATAATGTATTTAAATTTTATACAGAAATAAACATTTTACATAAACGAAATATTGTACAACTTTCTAAATCCAATGCATGAATGAAAAAGTATAGTTTGGAAGTTATAATAAAAGTTTTTCTAGCAAAGTTTTATTCGTAACATGATACGATAATTACGAGGTCTTACTAAATTTCCGATTAATGAGGCAAAAATAATAATAATGCTATCACAGCAGAAGTAAACCATTACAAAAAATGCTTCAAGTATCTTTTTCAATTAACATACACCCAAAAAAATTGATCAACACAAGAGCTAAAAAAAATTATTGAAAAAAATTGCAAGGTTCTTATCACAAAATGTTTTACAAATTATTGTGAAGTAAATTAAAAAATAACTTTTATGAAGTTCATAGTACACAATATTGAAAAGTAGATTTGAAGACACAAAGAGAAAAAAAATACAAAGTTTCTATTTCATCTGAATGATGAGAATGTTAAATACGTTCGATAATTCTCAATAATGAAATACCTTGAAAAAGAGGAAAATACCATGTTATTTAATCAAATAGATAGCTGTCATTTCTTTTACTTAAGATTATATAACTAACTTTAATTATATTTTCATTTGCAATGTTCATAAAAATACTGTAAAATGTGCTACTTTATTAATTTTAAGTTACAAATCTTAGAATGCTTTATTTCCTTTACGTTTAAGTAACTCAAAGATCAGCAAATGCATTCCCCAAAAGTTAAACAGTGTAGCAAATAATATATAAAAATAAAATAAATCCGATACAATGAAAATAAATTACTAAAGTTAAATATGCTTACATCATAGGTTTATTTTAATCTTTTCATATGCAACTTTCAAAATAATTTCTTTCAAAGTACGCAACTTTACAATTTTTTATTTAAATTGTATTCTTTATTCACAAATTCAAGTATTGGAAATTTAACCAATGCGCTCTTTATGTAATAAAATATTGAGCTAATTTTATGTAAGAATACATTTTTGATTGCATTTATTCAATAAAATTCTTAAATCAATAAAACCAAGAGTGTCTATGGATTAATAATAAATACATCCCCAATATTATGCTTAAGAAAGTATTCTTGGCATCATTGCGTCAGCTTATACGATATTTCCTTCCCTTTTATCAAGAATTAAGACTAGTTCATGACTAGTACTATTAAGAAGAGCTTATTGTGTACCGTAAGTTAAGCAAAATAACCCTAACATCAGTTTTTTTTTCTTTCTGTTTTGTTGCAGCTTATAAGAGAAATAAAAGCATGAAATGAAATCTCACATGTTTTTATTAAAGTAGAAAGAAGACAATAACTTTTTTACAACCTTGCTGTCAATGGTGAATTTGGATGCAAAAAATCAAGACATTTTAATAAAATCAACACATTTAGTTTACTTATCAATATGCTATCAAGTCTTATCTTAAGTGAAGGGAGAGGCCAACTTAATTACTAACCTAAATATCTCTCTAACAATTAATTCAAACACATCTTTGACGATTAATTCCGTAGCATTAATGATTTTTCTCCACATTGAGGTATCTCCTTACTTAAACTCAAAAACAGCTTTAATTATTCTAACTCTAACTTCAGTTTCAGCCTGACGACGATTGATTGCCTTTCTCTCTTTGCTTCGCTTTAAGTAACATCTCACGTTTGCATTAATCACGGTTCCCCCACAGAAAGCGATTTTAAAGTCAAACAGTTAGAAAGAATTTTCCTAGAGGTGCTAAAACCCCAATTCATTGTCCTTTGGCGAAGATTATTCACGCCAGAAAATTGTGATAATCCTACCCCCTTGTATTTCTAAAAGAGCTTTCACTCACACCAGGTGATGTACCTTATGAAGCGAGTGGGTGGTGCTGTATCCAGCTTTGAACCAATTAACAATTGGTAATATTTATAGTTTATTAAAGTTTGTTAATTTAAACTGAAGTTATTATTTGATATGAATTAATTAACTTCTGAAAATCTTAAAGCAAACCTGCAAGATACCGAATTGTATTAATTAGTCAAAGGGTAACTAGAGCCCAATACAACTTTACCTCAAGCAATTTCTATAATAATACAAAATAACATTTAATGTTGTTTTATTTTTTTGAGAAAAAGTAATGAATCGCGTAAACTATACATTATGCATAAATACTATGTTGAAGGACTAGGAAATACCAACCTTGATTTAGCCTAGCAACTTGTTTAACTTAACTGAGAAAAGATGAAATTCGAATCTAGAATAGGAAAAACTGTTTTCGGAAATATGTTCAGCACAAATAAAAAGCAAGATAAAAAAAATTAAATTCCTAGCCAACATATATACAAGAAAAAACATATTAAGGAAAACATTGAAAATAGTATTTTCGTTGTGAAAGTAAGAAACGATTTATATCACTGCCAGTGAGAAATGTGTAAAATAAATATTACGATATATATTTATATAAGTGTAAAATATGCATTGTGACAGATAGAGCATTGAGTAAAATGAGAAACTGTTAAAAAAAGAAAATGCGAAGAACAAGGGAAAATTAATGGTAACTATTTATCTATTACACTCGGTTCATTTTGAATGAATAAGATAAATAGGACTGCAGCGGGAAGTAATCGAAATGCCAACTATGGAAACTCAGGCAGTAATGGAAGCTGTAATAAACGATTTGGCGTGAATGGGATTCGTAAATGCGTGTGACGCGAAAACGGGGAGAATTCACTGCAGTTATCAGGAAACGAATATATAAATGATTCGGATTCATATACATAAAATAAATCACATGAACGTTTATCATGATATATCAAAAGGACTGACAGTAAGTTACCATTACGTGTGTAAAGCACACTCTAAGCATTCTTGCGAGAAATAGTTTGTCAGGATGATTTCTGGAACGTTTCTAGATAAGCTATTCCAATTGAATTGCAAGTTCTTTAAATAAGAATTATGTTTCAGCCTTGAGAGAAACACAACAACGCATCTTGGAAACGTTCACTTCTTTCTAAAAAATTAATAACTCGCAAATTATTATTGTCTATTGCAGCGTTTCTCAAACTGTGGAGTGCGCCCCCCTTGGGGAGCGTGATAACTCTATGAGGGAGGGGGCGAGAGCATTGTTGTGACGCCTGGCCACTATCCTAAAATGGCACTGCGATCACCAGGGGGAAGGAGAGAGAAACATAAGCGTTGAAGTGTGTTTGTGAATAAATATGGAGATACAGTCCAAAAGTATGTGTGTGATCGTTTATTTTAATTGAGTAATTTTTTATACCAATGAGCTATCGAGGGCCAAAACATGGTCCTATAAGCCGGAGATCGGCTAAGCATTGTGCTAAGGTATTGTGCAAAACGAGATAATTGTCTTGAAGATGATAAGTGGTGTGCGCTACTATGCAAACATGAGGATTTATTAAATAGTGCTTCCTGGTCTCTAAAGGCAAGAGTCAACTAGAGGTAGGAAACAAAATTTTTTTTTGAGGAAAACTAAAATTTCCAGGTTGGTTATTTTGTTTTTTTTAAAATTTAAAAAAAAAAATTTTGCTTTGTGATTAGTTCTTTTTGGTTAGTGTAATTTTTGGAAATTTTAAAAAA
>BMAV01007857.1:0-23146 GCA_019973955.1 Trichonephila inaurata madagascariensis
GAAACCAAACGCAAAACCGAAGCGTCTCAACGGAAGTTGAAGTAGAAGGGCTTTTTCTTGAGCCCAAACAGCGCCCGATCCTTGTTGAGGCGCTGATTATTGCGCTTGGCTCGCTCGTAGCGCTTTTTCTCGGCCTCCAGGTAGATGTAGAATTCCTCCATGGTGGTGATCTTGATCAGAGGCTGTGGTAGTGGTTTTTTCTTCAAGTTGTAGGAACTGCAAAATAAATGAATTCTATATCATACATCCGATCTCGGTAAAAAAATGCAAGTGTATGTTTTAAAAATGAGAGAATTCAGCATTCTTAAAAAAAATTTAAAATGTATAAACTGGATTCTATTTTAATCCATTTGTTTATTTGTAGCCAACTCGGTAAATTTCTGTCGTTATATTGGATAGCAATTCAACAAGGAACTCTCTGAGCTGTTGGCGAAATTTGGCACAATTTTTCGTCTCCGTCGCAAAGACGTGAGCTAAATTAGGATTTTACCTATTTATAACTGTTCTTTGTACGAGCTGTGTTACACATTAAATGTTGAATTTGAAAAAAAATATAATAATGGCCTTTTAGCATCATAGATTTTCTTTAAAATATTTACTTTGTTTTATAGAATATATTTTACTTGTAATGCTGCTTTTCGATACAATACAACACGCAATAAATTATTTTTGCATTCAAAATTTAAAATCGCATTAAGTTGTGTTGGTTGTTTTCTGTTTATATTTACAGCAAATGATAAGTTTTTCTACTAATGAAAATAAGTCTTGATATGACATCGTAGATGCTTTATATATTTCGCGAAAATAAAAGAGAATTTTGAAAAAACAAGTCCCCCTTTTATTTTTTCTGCACAGTTAAAAAGTAGTAAATAGTTTTTAAAATCGAACAAATAAATAGCAGTTTATAATCATTAATGTCTTATAAAAATTTTGAATACACTTTTCCCCGTTCATCACATCACATCACATTATATTTTTTCAAGTAAAAAAATTGCTTTTATTCTGAATTGTTTAAAAATTTAAAAATATCGAGTGCCTAAATTTTGAAAATAATTTACAAGAATTTTAAAAAGAGAAAATACAAAAATCTTCCATCTCTGCCTCGCTTTTAATGAACAAAGGCATTTCTGTATTACTTATATATTAAAATAACTAGCTGATCAAAAGGAAAATGGGGAAATGCAAAATGTTAAAAGCATAATTTTACTGCCTTACATGTTATAGATCAGTCTTTTCAAAAATCCACAGCCCATCTTTTTGGTGCTCGAATAGGATCAAATCACAAATCACAAATTAAAAAACAATATTAATCGCAGTTTCGCAAGTCGTTTAATCTTCGAAACCAATAAAATAAATGACAAAGACAAATAATTTTCAGTGTTGGAAGAATTACTTCGTTGTAATTTTTCCAACAAAGTCAAGTTGGAAGGTTGCTGTGTTTTGTTAATGCCTTTTGCAAAATAACAATGTCTCTTTTTTTACTGAGCAACAATCATAAGATATGAAAAAGGAATATAGTACCATTTTAGAAATAAATATTAATTACATTTTAAAGGCTCTGTCTTTTCATTCATCAATTTTTTTTAATGCAGTATTAGTTACAGCATTTGTTTCGCTAAGGGAAACAAATGAATAACTTAAAGTGACTAGGAGCTCGTTTCTTGACTGGCTTATAATATATTCTTTAATAATTTTGTGTGTATCAATGCTTTTACGGTATCCAACTACCATAAAATCATGATTTTTTTTTTAAAAATTGACATTTAAAAAAATTTTTTTTTTATTATTTTATTTTACATGCCATCTTATTAGCTTTATAAAAACATGAAGCTTTTTATTTTCCATTCCCTAGAACAAAAACTACAATTGCTTTAATAAAAAAATATGCCATGACCTGCATTTAAGATGTCAAACTTTAAAATGCAATTTACTCGAAACTTTTTTTTAAAAAGTTCAAACGGGGACAGATATTGCTAAAAATATTTTTTAAATAATTTGCTGAAATTTTTTGTATATGTTCTGTATAACAGTAGAAGTGTTCTGACTTTCAGAATTATAAATCACTGTTTTATTACAGAAGTTACAGTTCTGTATGTGAATATAATCACTGTTTTTTTAAGCAATTTCATATAATAGCTGAGATAAAGTGCTATAGTTTTTGTAAAAATTAAAATATCTCTTATCCTGAAGGTCATTTTAAAAAGGAATATCAATCAAAATTGAAAAATTGAGAATATGTTCATTTACTATTTGTACAGAACGGGCCCCGTTTTATGTAATTTTTTTGTCAATTTTCCCCCATTTTTTCCCATTTTAGTAGTAATAATTGATTTTTCTCTTCTTAATTTTAGCCTTTTTTTTTCTTAAAATGTATTAAATAAATCTAAAAACCACGAAAAAATCTTCATATCTCCCTTTTTTAAGAAACAGTTGTCGCAAGTAGTCGGATACCTTAAATAAAATATGCAAATATCAATTCATTTTATGGTTTTTATTGTATGTGATACAAAAAATTAATATATATAGAAGTGATTGGGAAGTTATATTATGTTCATATCGAATCTCTATCGCCCATCCGGGATTGTGGTTAGTGATGCTGACTGCTATTCTGTAGGACTTAGATTCGAATCCCGGTTAAGGCATGAATGTTTGTTTATGAAGAGTTTCTTTGCGGCATAGGGGTACTCAAAATAACCACCTAGCCGCAAGTCCTCTCAGGAAGTTGGTGGAAGAGGAAGAGAGGTGGGAGACTCCTGACCATCCCCAAGGTGTTCTACCTCAAAATTGGGAAGGAAAAACGAGACAAATTGTTCAGTCACCTACATGGTACTCTAACCTACGACTAACGACAGGCGTCACTTATCCTTTTGCCATGATGAATTTCGTGGGCCTCGATCTGGCCTTTGCCGATCAGGTTTGGCATTAGTAACAACATCATATCGAATCTAATAAATAATTTTTAGTGTAAGAGAGAATTATGAATCAGTTATATACGTAGGCAAAAGGCAGCATGTGATAGTTTTTGCTATTTCTTTTTCCAAACAATAAAAGCTTTCTTCAAATGTTTTTAAAATGAAATTTGTTCACGAGGAGAGTTTTTAATATTTGTCACTTTATAACTGTCATTTTTGAAATAAAATTTTTTAATTTAACTGTGAATTACATTTGTAATGAAAATATCTTAGATTGTGGTGTGCTGGTAATACTCCGAACATTTCATTCTAATCGTATCTACTTTGGAATACAGTACAGTTGTGGGTGTAGCTGGTGGGTGTAGTACATAGCTATCGCGAACAGAAGATGAAACTAACCTCAATTTTCACTAAAATCTCACTAATCTAATTAATTAAATAAATAATTTAAATTAAGGGTGAGAGGAAACTGACTCACAGGGACGTTTTAACCCGAGAGTGGTCGCGCTAGGCACAGTCATCCCAGACTCACGAAATCTTATTTCTTGAAAAACTGTTTGTTACCAATGACATCAGTATCCTCCTATATGACAGTCTTCATGTAAACTAAAAGCTATTTGTCTCATACCTACCTCCTTTTTCGGAGTGGCAATCGTTTTCTTATAATTTTTAGGTACTTAGTTTCCCGCATGACCACTTTTGTTCCAAATTATTTTCTATAAACAAGCTACATTTTTCCCTTGTGAACGACTTAGTGTTTTGATTGCTGTGTTTTACGACTCGTTATGGTTTATAAATGTAAATGAACCACTCACCGGCGACCCACCGACTCTTTTTTTAAAAAAATTTTAAATATATGTTTTTAAAGTTTTTTTCATTTTGAAATTTATTTGAGGGGAAATTTATATATACATATATATCTACAATGTATTTGCCTGTTACCCGTTCTTGCTTTAAAATAAATCCTTTTTGATAATAGAAATGTCCTTTAGATAAAAATAGATTTATATTATATCAAACTATTACATTTGATTTTACTAAAATAAATTACTTTTTTAATAAATTCCGAATTGCATTATGCATATTCTTTACAATGGATGGTACAGGATTCTCTGTGTGTGCGACTTTCATTTCTCCTACTCCTTTTCTGTTTGGAGTGCCCAAAAAAAGCAAGAAGTAGTCAGAGATGTTTTTTAAAGTTTAAAAATATATATATTTAGGACAGTTAAGATAAAGGGCAATGTATACTTAATCGTTTGCGAATGACAGCACAATCAAACTTCTACAATGAGTAACGAAAGATTAGTTCAAAATGAAAACAATAATAGTAATTCATTCTGTTTTAAATTTTCACTCAATAAATATTTTTTTTTTGTTTTCAAATCTGATATAAAGGGTACATATTTTTATGTGCGCCCCGCGAGATTATGTTTTTCCGAAGTGGCCTGCAAGGTCATTTGGGTTGGTTATCTCTACTCTAATGGATGAAGTTAAAACTGATAAAGCAAGGGGAAAGGACCTGGTGAAATAATGAATATTAATCATGACAGCGAAAGTAAATTTGAGAAAATCGATGATCATGAAATGTTTTAATTGAAAGGGAAGTTTTCAAATGCTACCTAAAAAACTCCATCAAGAAAGACATGAAACCACTAGTTTACCACAAGGCACACTACGCCGTGTCAAAAAGACACCAACAAGAAAAAGTTCAATATGCTATTTGTCGATCCTCAAAGGACAATAAAAGTACGATAACTTGAACAAAATATGTCAGTTTTGTCTGCAAACATCATTCCTGTAATGTTTCTGAAAAGTGTTTGTGGTTTGTGTCCATTATTAAGTCACACACATTTAAAACATTTTAGCTCAGATTGATTGTATTTTTTTTCTCAAATTATCAAAAAAAAGTTGACCATTCCTTAAAAGTAAGAAAGCATACTTTCTCTTAATTAAATTATTCACTAGAATTACGATTTTTATGATGTACAATA
This sequence comes from Trichonephila inaurata madagascariensis, assembly GCA_019973955.1. Taxonomy (NCBI): domain Eukaryota; kingdom Metazoa; phylum Arthropoda; class Arachnida; order Araneae; family Nephilidae; genus Trichonephila; species Trichonephila inaurata. Next base: position 4,904 of record BMAV01007857.1, read on the forward strand.
AAAATAAATATGAAAGAATTGGGGTGACTGAGTCACCCCGCGCGATCACTAACGTCAGTATCGAGTGCTCTCGAATTAAAGCATGAGCCAACTGGGCTCGGATTCAGAGTCTCGTCTCCATCTCTCGGCTTCAATACGTTCATGATTTGAATAATTTTAATCACCAAATATTATTCCAGGACATATTCTTTGAAAAACTGAGAATGTCTAGCTAGATGCCTCTGGCAACAGTGGGAAAACTTCATTATTACGTCATGTCCCGACCTAGGCGTGGCCGCGGTAGCCGAGTGGCATAGGTATCGGACCATGGCTTGCCTTGTCACGAGTTCGAGCCCAATACCACTAAAGACCCGCCATGTAGGGCAGCGATGCACGTTAAATCTGTCAAGAGCTGAAACGTCCTCCCGTTGGTGTGGTGTGGTAGTTAGGAGAGGGGGGTGCCAGCTCAGGTGTCGTCCACGTCACTTGACCATGGTTCAAAATTACGTGATCCGTCGCCAAAAGCCCTCGTGTAGCTAAACAGTGCGACGTTAATAATCAATCAATCAGTCCCGGCCTAGGCCTACCACTTTACACCATAATTACTCATTTACATGAAAGGCGGTAGTCGAAGTTGAATTGTGAGATTTTCTCTCTCTCACACACACTCTCTCTCTCATTTTTTACGGGTTACTCTTAGCATGAGTACAGTAGTAACTGGTTTGGTGGTGCAGTCCTTTTTTATGCGATTTTATTTTTGTGCTATTTGTTTTGTGCGATTTTATTAATTTAAACGGTTTTGGCGCCTCTGTAATGTTTTCTATCAGTGTACATAAATATACTTCAAGATGCTCTGTTTATTGGTTATAAACAGTCTCTCGATAATGCACGTTCCATTGCTTTATCTCAACGCACTAGCAGCGCGCACTTGCTTGAAGATGAAATTTTCAATGACAGTGACATTGTCAATAATTTGATAGATTATGAAGACGGGCATGAAGAGAACTGGATTTTTTGACAGCGGATACAATACACCCTGGGATCCATCTTTCAAACAAATCGGAAAAGCATTTTCTTAAAATAAATACTATCCCAAAAGGAGTTTGAAATTACAAAAAAGAGCTTCGATCATGCATATCTGGTTATCATGACGTTCACAAGAAATTGACCAACCTACAGTCACCACGAAAACTTATCACTTACTTTCAATTGATTGATTTTTTTCCCACCAGAAATTGTATCTTCAAGTGAAGATAGCGATTTTGAACTAATTCATCGCAGGAAGTTGCACGCTTTTTATTACGATGAGTAGCATTGATGAGCCTTTTGAAAATTTCGCCTTGTATACAATGAGAAATTAAATGTTTTAAAAATGTTTCCACGTGGAATTTAGTTATTTATTTTGTTTGGAAGTACTTTCTCATCAATTTCGTAAATAATTGACATATTTTTTAATTCCGACTTTTTATGCAGTCCTTCTCCAGCGCATAAAAATTTTTTGCACAGTATGTCGACAAAATTGTTTGTTATATGTAAGTATTTATGAAATATTTTTCGTGCGATTTCTTTTATGCGGTCTCTATCTACCGCATAAATCAGGTCTAACTGTATTTTGACAACGTAAGCTACATTATGTCTACTTCAGTGATTCTCAGCCTTTTTTTTGCGATACACTTTTAGCAAGTTTAAGTTAAATATATCACGAATACTCTTAGTTTCTCTATAAAACGGTCGAGTTATTTGGTTCCGAAATTAATTATTTTTTTCAGAATATAATTAAAAATTTCTCACAAAAAATAGTGGCACACTTTAAGAATTTGGTGGCACTCAAAAGAGCCGCAGCACAGTGGTTGAGAATCACTGGTCTATTTCAAAGGGTCACAAATGGGGCCTACCTTTGCTTTATATACTTGAAGGAAGATTAGAACTCAATACCTTCTGTTCCGTAAGTGAGTACTTAAGCCACCATGTTAAAATGATCATCGTAGCATGGAGATTATAACTGGCTTATATAGATACTACCGGCACACACTCCCCTGCCAGTCATTCGGTGAATAGGCGAACGAACGATACCATAGTTATGACGAGCATGTGAGTTGTTGCGTCATTTTGAGTGTGACGGCTTGTGGGTAGCGTCATTCGTGTGAGACGGCTTTGTGGGTGTCGTCATTTGTGGGAGACGGCTTGGTTGCACTTACGGTGGATAGATGGCCCCACGACTGCTGCGTGAAGGTTACGGCTCTTTTGTACTGCCAGGGTCACCAATGAAGGAGAATAGAACTCAATACCTTCTGTTCCATAATTGAGTACTTTAGCCACCATGCTAATATGATCATCGTAGCATGGAGACTATTACTGGCTTATATAGATACCACTGCCACATACTCAATCTCAGCATAACACATGAAACTTGCACTAATAACAAAGAAAACCCCATATTAGTATCCAAAAGGAAACCTTTCAGGATAGCCCATTATAGATTTCATTATTGTATACATTTAAATATATTGATTCGAATGTTTTCTCAACTGTCTGAATAAAAGTACTTTTATATTCCAAAATAGCGTTAAAATATTTCGAACATTTTAAATCAGAAGAACGGAACTGCAATATTCTAGAAAGAATATCATTGTACTACTTACATGTTGTAAATACATCTCTTAAAAAATCCACAACCCATCTTTTCAGTATACAATTATAATATAAATTACAAAATCAAGAAAAAAAGTAATGCAAATCGCAGTTTCAGAAATACACTTTTTAATTTCATGAACAATAATTCAAATGGCAATCTCGGAAACATTTGTGAGTTTTCTGAGAATTGCACTCTTGCGAGTAAAAATGTGGATTATATTCTTAGAAAATTTTATGTTTGCTCTTGCGGTAAGCGAGTTATTGAACCATTTGACCTTTCCAATGCATACATTATAATTCTAATTTAAATTATTCGCAGGTGTATACTACGCTATTTTTAAATCAAATATAACTTTCATTAATAATAGAATATATGGAGATCTCATAAATGTATGAACAGTTAAATATATAGCTGGTAACAGGATGATCACACAGAATCATTTTATCAAATTTTTTAAAGAATAATTTCTGAAGTACAAATATCTTTATAAAAAGAATTTATACTACAAGAGGGTTTTTTTAGGTATGAACTTTAAATTTTACATGCGTTTCTATCAAAATACCAATCTGATGCAAATTTATTCAAGACATGCTATAAGTGGGGCTAGAAGCTTTTGCCATGAATGAAGTTAACATAGCCTTAGCAAATACTTCAGTCCTTCGTACATCATACTGTTAATTGGTATTTTGCTTCTCAATTACAGTGAAAATCGTTTAACAGGAAATTAAAGGGACTGAAACATTTTTTAGTGTTAAATGATTTTGCAAAGAAAAAAAAAACAACAAACAAACAAACAAACAAAAAAACACACCATATTTTAACAAAATTACCTTTATTAGAGCACATTTTATTTAAATAAATATGTATATATGCATTATTTAATAAATATCAATGAAGCAAAAACATTCACAAGACCTTAATGGAATTCGATACACAAAACTTTAATGAAAAAAAAAATCAAACATTTATTGAGTTTTTGGAAAATAATATGATAACTTTCTTTGCATTTTCTTTTTGCATTAAATTGTTAACAAATTGTTCGATGTCGTTCTTTTTGTTATTCCTTTCACCATTTGAATGTGCGCATAAATAACTGCGCATACTTTTCATGACATTTCTCATTTCGCATGACTTGGGAGCTGCATTATTCATTTAAATTTCGTTGTCGACCACCTGTTACCCCCTGCCCACCTAAAGGTGAACCCACCCCATTGTACACATTACACAACTGTTCATACTCATTGCTCAAATTGTAAAACTGTAATTCACATGTATTATGTAGTTCTATTTTTTTTAATATATTATTTGTCATGGTAGCCAAGTGGTCAAGGTAAGGGACCCGTGGCTGGCGTGTCATGAGTTCGAGCCTATTGCCACTGAAGACAAGCCGTGTAGAGGCAGCGATGTACGTTAAATTTGCCGAGAGCTTAAGCGTCCTCCCGTTGGTGTGGTGTGAAAGTTAAGGGAGGAGTTGCCAGCTTGTCATCCTTGTCACTTGACCATGGTTCGAAATGACGAGGTCCGTCACCAAAAGCCCTCTAGTAACTGAACAAGGTGAAGTTAGTATTCACTCGCTCACTTTTCAATACATTGTTAGCAAAATAAATAAATAAATAATTTCAAGTCTTCATCTCCTCATTTTAAATAGTGCAATTTAGTTCCTCTTCAAAAGCAATGTTCCTGATCATCTCTTCCTCTAAATTGCAACTGAATTTTTGTTCCGTTTTTGCTTCTGCCTCTCGACAGAGCCACCACATGTCCACGAGTAAATATTGTTTCCTTCGATGTTACACATAAACTGATTTTTTTCAAAATTCTGCCGTTGTGATTTATTAACAGTTATGGCAAATTCCAATGTTACAAGGAATTGCGGTCATTTCAGCATGGATGACGTGTCCAAGTCCCCTCGTGTGTCCAGTGTGATCCTTGGTACACATACAATTTCGCCTTTCCTATCCCCTGATAAAATTTCACACTGCATTATATTCTTCTGAATATTTTTCACTGCCCATCTTGTGCCATTACACAGTCTATCAGTAATACATAAATTTCTTAAGAAGTCTCAGGGGTGTTAACTTTGTCTTGAGAGCTGAAAATATAAACAATTTTTGATTCGATACAATTAGGGATTGCAATATCATACCAAAAGTTCAATATCGGTATTCGGTATTTTTAGATCTTAATACTGGGATACTGGTTTTAATACGGATAGTAAAAATTTTAGAAAAAGAAAGAAAACGCAGGTGTTTCTTTGTTTTATTTGCCAGTTTTATTAAGGAGCGTAAATATCACAAAAAATGTGTAACTTATTAATTATTACAGTATATATAAAGAATCACAAAAAAATAAATAAATAAATAAATAAAGGAACATCTTATTTATTTAAATCACAAAAAATTGTAAATATCCCTATTTTAGTCCGTGGTACTATAACAAATTCTTGAAATGTGGTCTTAAAAACATAATGCATCAATTGCAGTGTCATTAAACCTGGAAAGTAATTTTGTGCGAAAATTACCAGTTATCGAAGACGCTCTTTTGAGATCTGCGCTAGTGAATGGTACTATTAGCAATGCGCGATATACTTTTTGCGAGTATTTACCTCTAAATCCCTCATCTTCAAATGAATCGATTTCTCGTCAGATGGTTTTGGATATAACTGATTTCTGTATAGTATTTTGGTTTATTGAAATTTTTTTAGTTATCGCTCATTCTAATTTTTGTTGAAGAGACAAATCCTTTTCACTAACGACATTAGTGTCATCATCATCTTATGTAACATCACTTCTTTTGATCGTGGGCTGCAACTTTATATTCACAGTCTAATCAATTTCGCCCGTTAGGGGGAGACATAAAAACGTATATATACTATTACGTTTTTATAGTTATTAAATAGTTACAAACGTAACTATTTTGCTATGTTGGCGATCCCTGAACATAGAGTAGAGACAATTCTAAAAATTTCTTGTAAATACCGAAAAAACGGTAATTAAACTTGTGAATACCGGTATTACAAAATTGTAAAAATGGCACAAACAATATTTACAATATTTATCGGTATATTTACAAAGTAATGAGGCTTCAAAGAAACGCAAAATATTTAAAATATAATCATAATTTAAAAATTATAGACATAGGAAAATAAGAAATATTTCTGTTAGAAATATTAATTTTTACGTTGCGCACGATACTTTCTAAAATAGTAGTTTTAATTATACAAGAATAAGTTGATTTATTATAAGTTGTGATTTATTATAAGTTGATTATTATAGAGTAGTTCTAATTACAAGAAATAAGTTGATTTATAAAGTTAAATGTATCCTTATTACACTTTAGCTATTTTTTATATAAATAGAGTAATAAATATTTAAATAAAATCACACCCCTCAGGGGGCTCACCTTCTTTAGGTGGGTACGGGTGTCACAATCCCGAGGTACCCTAGTGATCTTTTCCTTTTCCCAAGGGGTTTACTAACTTTGATAAACATGGGTGTCACGACCCCGGGGTACCCCAGTGATCCTTCTCTATTTTCGACCCTCCATCTTGTCATCCAATTTCTTCTTTTCTTCTTTTCCCGTCCAGACTACAGACCTATGAATGTTTGGCGCAGTATAGCCAAAACTGGCTCTTGCGCCATAAAACAACAAACTCATCATCATCATCATAAATAAAATCACAAATTTTTTTTTAATATTTTGAAATACAAAAGGTATATAATATTAAAATTAGGTAGGATTTAAAAAGAGTGATACATTTTATAATTCTACAAAGTTTTATATATCAAAGACTATTAGCTTAGAAAGTAGCATGCGCAACGTAAAATTCCACTTAATATTTCTTATTTTCTTATGCTAATAATTTTTAAAATTGGGATTATGTTTTAAGCACATGTTGTCCTTTTTTTTTGAAACCTCATTCCTTTATTAATGTGTTAAAGAATTGAACTATTTTAATTTCAAAGCATTATATCTGTTTAAATTTTTTTTATATTTTTAGCTCTCGCGACAAAATTAACACCTTTGAGACCCAATAGAATGACGATTTAACGGGTGGCATTCCTGATGAAGTTAGTGATGATATATATTCAGGTAGAAACTGTAGCATAACATTCTCTTGATGCTCGCCATCTTCGTCACCAAGAAAGCAACCAAATAAGTTTGTTACAGCATCACGAAAAACTTTTTTTATATGGAGCGAAAGGCAATCCCTTGCCTCAAATCAGATAACAGAAAATCGTTGAAGTAAAATTAATGAAATGCAGTACTGATAACTTGCTTCACTAATCCTTTCGAATTTAAAACGACATCAAATAGGTAATGAATTTCACACAATTGTAATTTGTACACTGTCTACAAATAGAGGAATAGGAGTAACTATATTTGCTCGAAAAAATATTAATGTCTGTGTCAAATTCGAATCATGCGGAGGTTCTTCTATTTGTCAACTATTGTTAGATTCTTCTATTATCCAAAGAAATGTACAGCCCTTTTTTGGCTTTGTGCCATCTCTATACGTCTGTGGTGTCGAACCAAACTAGTCTAAAAGTCAAAGGGACAGTTTCATCGAAATTTGACCATTCAATGACAATCTATTCATTAGCGAATAATTATATTTAAAAGCTGATATTTTTTTAAATTTTTATTTTGAATTTAAATTTTTATTTTTTTTAAATTTTTATTTTTTTTTTAAATTTTTATTTATGGGGAAAATATATCAAACAGTACAAGAGAGGAAATACGAAACATATTATTTAATAGAAAATATAGAATTATTTAAATAGTCGAATTAAAATAGAATTTATTTAAAACAAGTATTGTAACGAAGTCTCCGAATATTATCTCAATGTTAGAAACCTTTGTATAAAAATGCATCGTTACTACATCTCATTTTCAAAAATGCAAAGACAGATTTAACGCCACGTAAATGCATAATAAAAGCATTTATTAAAAAATAACCTGTAAATAGATGGGACATTATATTCAAAATTGAAAAAGTACTAGAAAAACAAGAAAGTCATTTTTTAAAAAATATATCTATTTAATAAAAAGGCTAGTCGTAATAATTACTATGATTGGAATTAGAAATGAGAAATAATAAAAACAAATTGATATATTTATACCATTCGTCATCTCCCGATACTATTCATACATTAAATATATAATGGAAAAAAATTCGTATTCATGATACCAGTACAGCACAGTACGGTTCTTTATGATACCAGTACAAACTAACAGTTTGTTCCAATTATTTAAATAGTTTGATAAATATTCCTTAGAAATTTAAATATTTTAAATAAAATTTGCAGCATGCACATAGTTACATTTTTTTTTTTTTTTACTTTTTTTTTTCTTTTTGTAATCCACCAAAAATCAGACTCATAACATGTTCGAGGACAAAGCAGCATGTGTCACTAATCGAATGTCCACGAACATGCTAAAAAGCATTGCCTCTAGCCTTAAACTGTCTAATTAAAAACTCTTTTTTTCCTGATTCTAATATCTTTTCACCAATTTCCACAGACCCAGATCAATCCTAGTTGATCTTGATTTTCTTTAATTCCTAAATATGTTCTCTCTTATCTGTATTATTTATCTTCTAATTTTATTCTAAATTCTATCTCCATTTACTACTCAATGATTAATTGAGCTTCTCGCCTAAACTTAAATGCATAACTGACATCTCTCTGATCAGCCACTCACAGAAGCCACCCTCGATGCCAACTCATTTTAACTTTTTACATCTAAATATTTTCTCTCTTTAACTCTGACTCCTTTGCTGCAGCCGGATTGGCTAGGCATCGCTCCGCTCACTCCCATCACAAAAATCTTTTCTAAGTCAGTTATTTTTTAAATTTTATATTTCTAAATTTACTCACATCGAAGTAATTCTTATTATTAATCTTCAGTAGTTATATTTTAAATTTTAAATATTTTTTTATTAAAAAGGGTGATTTGAAAGCGTTTTAATGTCATCCAAAATGTCCTGAAAGGAGTGGAAGGTTCCCACCCCACCAAACTGCAACTACATTATCTGTCAAAATTTCTATGAGTTTACGCTGGATATTATTCTCTTTCATGTAGTAATCTTCCATATTAATTTAATACTTTCTATAGGTCTAATTTATCTGATAACTTATTTAACTAAACTCAGTGGCGCAACAGCCCATGAGGACCAAGGCCTACTGTGCCCGTCTTAGTTCATGAGCAGATGTTCCGGTCAGGTGGTCATTCTGACGCGAAACCCCCAGTGTTAAGCAAGCTTGGTACTCATTTATTGACCCACTGAAGTGATGAAAGGCTGAGTCAACATTGCCCAGCTCGAGGTTTGAACCTCGGACCTGGGATGTGGAGTGAGTGAATATGAATTTTAGTGGCGCAAGTGCCAACTTCGGCCAAGCTGCGCCAAACACTCGTTAAAAAAGTTTTTTTTAAATGCATAAAGTACATGCATATATACATATGCATGCATGCACACATACATCTATGATATTAATAATCTAATTAAAAGCATAAATCAAGTCCAATGGATGCGGGTTGGGAAACCAACGGTGTTAGTCGAAAACAAATAAAGCAACATAATTAAAAAGTATTTAAAGAAATATATGAAAAAGAAACTAAATAAACTCAATAAAAAAGGTAAAGCAAAATATGTTTATAATAAATAGTACAAAGATTTAATCATGTACATCTTAAAGAACATTGGTCTGTGGTCTCGACGTGAAAAGAAAAGGGACATTTGAATGGCAAGAAGGAGGTTCCGAAAATAGAGAAGGATCACTAGGGTACCCCGGGTTTGTGACACCCGTACTCACCTAAAGAAGGTGAGCCCCCTGAGGGGCCTGGGATGTGGAAGCGCAATGCACTAATTTATGGCTTTGATAACTTATTTACTGAAATATAAAAGTCTGCTATTACGAATTTTTGATTGATAGGAATGGCACCTTTTGTAATTATTCTAATTATATATAAATATGTCAATAATAAAAAGGGGGAGGGGATTTCTTAAATTAAAAAAAATCACAAACCAAATAAAAAAGATAGAAAATATTTAGAACACTCGAAAATATTTTCACCAATGTCCAACAGCCCTTGCTGAGGGGGAAAAAACCCTCAAAGAAAAGAAATTCGTATTTTACGAATGTGTTAAGGTTCTACGTGTAAATCATGAATGTAAACGTTGACCTTTCATGTGAATAACAGAAAGCCGTCCCTAGGGATATGCTAATCGAAGTCACCTCTTAAAAAATGAGAGGGAGGATGGTCTGGAAGAGGGAAGGTTTCTGCCACTCAGCTGGATTTCCCGTGGGGGTTTGGTCCCTCTCGAATTCATTTGTACGGAACGGAGAGGGGCAATTTAATTAATAGAAAGCGACACACAGAGAGTGAAACGTTTTTTTTTAAAGTTTTGTTTCAGTTTGTAACAATTCTTTGACAAATGCGATCGATGTTTTTGAGTTTCTTTTTCGATAGTTTCAATTTTAATTACCATTAGAATTCCGGGGTTTGTTAATGAAGATAATTTTTATAGGTTTGTTTAATGATCTCTACAAATAGTCAGACTACAATGCAAAGCATTTGTTTGTTACGTTGAAAATAACTTCGTATCAAATTTTTAATGTCTTGCTTTTTTATTTAAACTTGTTTCAATGTCTTGAAAAAAATATTATGGCTCATGATGGAAGCTTTTCTTCTTGAATTGAGTCGCAGCGATAACCTAGTGTGGTCAAAGTGTCACGAGTTCGAGTGTTAGTGCCACTGAAGACCCCCCCCCACCCCCCGTGTGGAGAGTCTGATGCACGTAAAATCAATCGAGGCTCAAAATTGTGTCATATTGCTGCTGTTGTCGTCCTGTGCTGAGGAATCAAATGGCGCCGAAGGCATCCAAAACGGCCCTTCCTATTTCGACAACCTTTGGCGAATAAAGCAGTTGATGGTGTGGGGGGTTTAGATCTATGTTGTGGAGTTTAGCCAATAGAGAAGGACAGTTAAAAATATGGTTAGGAGAAAGTTGAATGTCAGGACAGGGAGGATAAGTGTTGTAACTTCTTTGGCCATCTGGGGATATTTGCATCTGTGTCTATTTCCATCCCTTTAAAGTGTCTGCTACGTAGTCTGGGTAAGGTGGTTGAAACTACGGGGTTACAATCAAGATCTTCTCTGAAATGAAGTGCTTCTTAAATGGATGGAAGGTGAATTTACGTCCGGCTATTGCACCAGCATCAGTAAAGGTAAAACTATTGGAAAGTTGAGAGGAATTGCAGGCCTACTTGGGGCAGCGGTAGACAAGTGGTCAAGATATAGGATAGTGGCTGGCGTGTCATGAGTTCAAGCTAAATCCATCGAGAGCTCAAACGCCCTCCCGTTGGTGTGGTTTGGTAGTTAGGAGAGGGGGTGCCAGCTCAGGTGTCGTCCTCGTCACTTGACCAAGGTTCAAAAGGACGAGGTCCGTTGCCAAAAGCCCTCGTATAGCTGAACAGTGCTACGTTAATATTCACTCACTCCCACAGACCTACGTGGTAAGGTTATGAGCCTGCTCATTGCCTTCAGTGCTGAATATGTCTACATGGGTGGTATCCATTGCAAAGTGCAAGTTCTTTGGGTTGCAACTACTCTACTAATAAGAGCAATTATATCCTGCGTCAGTTGAGAGTTGCCCCTCAAGATTGCCTGATCTAGAGTCTGAGAACAGTAGAATGCCACTGGAACTTTCAATTGCCCTGTTGTAGTAGTTATGCCCTGTGTTGGTATACCCGTGGGAATTCTATAGGATTCAAGTTCACCATTTGGGTGAATAAAATAGATTTCAGCGTCCTCTTTATCAAGGTATCGTCCTCCTTACTAATTGTGGTACCAAATTTCGAGATATCCACTAACAGCACACCTGTTTCTTTATAGTGTGATGTTAATTAACATTAACTCTTTAAAGGGAAGATATGCACCAAGAAAGTGGAGATAGAAAATATAAAAAAAGAGTTCTTGACGTCATACTACGGGATTTTCAATTCACAGAAAATATTTCACAAGATTTTTTGATGTGTATAAAGAAATTATTAAATAAGACCTTAATATTTTTAATATATCTTCATCTTATTTTCTTGAGTCTAAGTCAACAAAATTACGAGATTATTTTAGGGGAAACTTAATGGATTTTTATTGAATGTCATTTTAATGCTGAATTGAATGTAGTTTTCCTAATACATTTAAATATTCCTGTCATTTGAAAAGTGGGACACGAGCTCGAATGTCATCCTCGTCACTTGACTATGATTCAAAATTATCAGGTGCCTCGCTTTTACCCTTCATTTAACTTTAAAGTGAGACATTACTAAATAATCAACAATCAACATTTCAGCCAATTGATAAATATTTATAGGACTAAAAAATTTATACATTATAAAATATGACCTGTGTGTCTTTACAATATTGTAATTCATAATGTATGTTCAGTTATTTATAGATAATTTATTTCTAATGAAGAATTTCTTTTATTAATTAAATGGCATATGTTACCTCATGCACAAAGTCAGATTTACGCTCTTCTCTGTGTTAATCTAAAAAGATAATTTGATGTTCTACCAGTAGTGCACACAGGGGGGGTGTCCAAGGGGTCCGGACACCCCCCATAGCCCTAGATTTTTTTTCGATTGGTTATAATCTTATATATATATATATTACGTAAAATTCAATTATGTATTTGTTATTAACAATTAATTTTATTAATTAATGTTAATTATTTATTCAATAATTAATTTTGTATTGTTTTTGTTCACGATAATCGACAACATCAAAAGAATATGTTGGGCGGCGTATTGGAGCATGATACCAAAATAGTGGACTTTCGACCCTGGAAACCCCCGTAGAAAAATTCTTGTGTGCGATACTGTGTTCCACATCCCCTGATTATTGACCATTGTGCAAGGTGATTCGCTACCGTACCGACAAACTTGCAGGGTGTGTAGGAAATACACTGACGATTTTGAATCACATAAGAATGCAGAGTCGCAAATGCCTTAGTTGAATGGGGCAAAGAAGCAGAGAAAAAGAACAGAAACAGCAACACTTTAATCAGCCTAAAACCTATGTGTAGGCTTTGGAGAACCCTCATCCAATGCAAACAAGGGCAGCTCAATAGCGTTTTTAAGCCAATGGTTAGGTCGGCATTCTTGGAGACTAGATCATTGGACGGTACCTTCTGCACAGTGCTTTGGACGGTAGGGTATACCTCGCAACAAGTCCTTCCTGCGAACTTCTTGACACAGCGCATGTTCCTCCGTCGTTGTGTCGCTCCATGTGGTACCAGAATGAAGGAGGCTCCTACACCTTACGGCAGTGCTTCTTAAACTTTCAATATTTGCGACCCAATATTCAATCATAATTTTCCTCACCCCCCCATACAGTAACAATGTATTACATTCAATAATACTATATTTTGACGCTAAACTTACAATTTGACTTTAATTTCTTAAATGCCGCCGGCGTATATAATCGTCTCGTTCAGCTAGTGCGTTAGTTGCCCCGGACGTATATATACGTCTTTCCTCAATATGATATTTTCTGTGCACTGCTATCCATAAAATTATTCCAAAGGCCTTGGAATGCGATAAAATTACCTTGACAGTGTTTGCGAAGAATTTACTTGTTTCAGAGGAATTGCTTATTTATTCCTTTACTACCTCCTCCCTCCCCCAATACACATACCCTCGCCTACGTGTTAAACGGTAGTATTGGGGAGCGAATTGTGTAGTTTTTAATCGGCATTGAAATAAGTAACTATAAACCGGACAAATCATCAAGTATTAATTTTTTCATATAATTTTACATATGAAAAGTACATGGGTTTACTGGTAGTTGTTAAACGTTCTTAATTTAATATTGTTAAATTAATAAAATACATTGAGCAGTACTGATGTATTTATAAGTGTATTATATGAGTGTAAATGTGTTTTTTATTTTTTATTATGTTAAAATGTTTTTTGTTTGTTTACTTTCAGAAAATTAATAATTTCTTTAAATAATCTTTTGATTTCGACTTTTCAATATGCTCGAGCCCCCCTTGTAGGGTTATGACCCCCCTTCGAGGGGGAGCGCGCCCCACAGTTTGAGAAACACTGCATTACGGAATTCCCGTCCACAAAAAAAACTACGTAATTTTTTAACAGCGGTGGATAAGTCGTGGTGGCCCAGTTTACTGGCCTGTCAGGTCACCGGACCTTTCGTGCATGAACTTCTTCTGGGGTCCCTTGAAGTATGAAGAGTGGGGTGTGACACTCTTTTCTTCATATGAAGACCTCATCGCTCGAATATCAGTAGTTTCTGGGAGGATACGGGACATACCATGAAACTTCCTGAATGTAAGGGATTTAATGCAGCGCTGCTATCAAACCTGCCGGACGACTTCTGATATATAGTAAATTCAAACACGTGTTTTAGTAGAACCTTTCAATAAAATGTTTTCTATTCTATTAATATGATGCTGTTTCTACTCTTTTTCTCTGCTTCTTTGTATCATTGCTTATAACTACGGCATTTGCGACCTTGCATTCCTAAGTGACTCGAGTCGTCTCTGTACCCCCTACACACCCTGCAAGTTTGCCGGTCTGGTAGAGAATCACCCTGTACATTTTTTACGAATTAATACGATGCAAAAAAATATTACTGAAATTGAAAGGGGGAAAAAACATGTTGTATTTGGAAGAATTTGATTTGTCATTTCTTCCCGTCAACGCTTTCTTTAATGCTGCGTCCCTAAGAAAAAAATCTCTTCCTTTCTCATATGTAAAGGGTAGACGTAGTAACCTATTAGTTATGGTCATTGACTTGTGGCTAAGGTGTCATGAGTTCGAGCCCCATTGTCACAGATGATTCGTGGCCACGGTAGCCTAGTGGTCAAGGTATCGGATCGTGGCTGGCTTGTCACGAATTCGAGCCCAGTACCACTAAAGACCCGCCGTGTAGGGCAGCGATGCATGTTAAACCTATCGAGAGCTCAAACATCCTCCCGTTGATGTGGTAGTTAGGAGAGGGGGTGCCAGCTCAGGTGTCGTCCTCGTCAACCATGGTTCAAAATGATGAGATCCGTCGCCAAAAGCCCTCGTTTAGCTAAACAATGCGACGTTAATATTCACTCACTCACTCGCCACAGATGACTCGCTGTGTAGAGGGGACGATGCCCGTTTAATCTGCCGAGCTCTAAGTCTTTCCGTTGACGTGATAGGGTTGTTTTAAGAGCAGAGTTGCCAGCTCAGGTGTCGTTCTCGTTTCTTGACCGAGGCTTAAAACTACAAGGTCCGTCATTAATAGCCTTCGTCTTACTTTATAGTGCTGCGTTAATATAACTCACTCATATTTAAAGCAATAGTATCTTCGATTGATATCTTAGCATTTCCACTTTTTATACTATAAAAAGACATTTCGGTACTTGGAAGTTCAGCAGTAGTTAATTGGGAAAAGTACAGCTATGCTCACATTCTTCTTCGCGATTTATTCTGTTGTTTAACATATTAATAATATATATATAATATCAAAATATACGATATTATCTATTTGATGTCTTAATATTCCAAAATATCGTTTTAGCAGGACAGTATTAAAAGATGCACAGAAAATTATGCGCAATTTTAGAGGAAATGAAAATGTCCTCTTCAACACAAAAGCGCAGCTCACTTCTGTATTTTAGTATCGTCTGTTGATCCTGAGTGGCTCAGACAGAGAGAATCGTTTGAGAAACTTCCGGATTCGAAAGGAGTTCGCCCACCCCAGAAATGAATTCCACTCTCCTTTTGTGGAACCTTTAACTGCAACCACACCCGTGCTAACGACGCGCCTCGGAATTTTGTGATAAGCTCCTTCATTACCGTGGTTTTCCAGCACCCTCCCTCTACCTCCCCGCTTCGAGATAGCGCGGTCCCTCCCCCCCCCCCCTTTCCACATTCGATTGTAATTTAGAGTGTGCAGGAATGACATAGGTGTGTTGGGAATCAAATTAAGTGGCTGAACTAATATCAGTGCTATTCTTCTCTAGAGTGCTGGAATGAAATGTGAAAGAATTCAGTTAGAAGGGTGGGAGGGGACCTTCTCACGCAAAAGAGAACTTATTTCGAATAATTTTGAGAATCTTTAATTCGTATTCTGCGCATGATTTTCTTCTTGGTGATGGTTATGACAATTTAAATTACGGAAGTATATATAATTACATCGTTAGTTATTATCTAACAAAATGTTACCAATGAAAAAAAAATATTCTGTACCTTTTAAATTACCTGAAATTGATATGATTAAAAGACAATTACTTTTTGAGGGGGTTCTTCAACTGTATTTAAATGGTCAGGATAGAAAAGTGTAGTTACGAGTTTCATGGCCCTTGATGTTAATGGTTAGTTATGGGTTAGATTTAATTCCACCAAACCGCAACTGTACGAAATACTCTGTAATATGTACCCTCGGTAGCCTAGTAGTCATGGTTCTATGCTCATGGCCACCAGGTCATTAGTTCGAGTCCTAATGACACTGAAGACCCGTAGCCACAGTAACTTAGTAGTCAAGGCAACGGATTCGTGGCTGGAATGCCATGAGTTTAAGCCAGCGCTTCTCAAACTTTCAATATACGTGACCCCCTATTTAATCATCTTTTTCATCGCGCCCCCCTCCATGCAATAATAATGTATTGTTCTATATTTGACACTAAAGCTACAATACGACTTTAACCTCTTATATGCCACCGACGTATAAAAATGTCTCACTCAGCCAAAGCATTAAATTTTGGACGTATATATACGTCTTTCCGAAGTACGATCTTTTCTGTGCTGTGCTATGCATAAAATTATTCTGACGGCTTTGGAATGCTATAAAAGGACCTTGATAGTGTTTGCGAATGATTTATTTATTTCAGAGGATTTTCTTATTTATTTCTTTTCTCCCCCTAAAAAAAAAACGCATCGAAATTAGCTCATCTACGAGGTAAACGTTGTCATTGGGGAGCGAATCGCGTAACTTTTAATCGGCAATTAAGGAATCAATTATAAACCGTACAAATTATCAAGATAAGTGTTAATACAAGCCCATGGGGTCACTGATAATTATCAAACTTGTTCTCAATTTAGTATTGCTAAATTAATAATAAAATATACATTGCACAGTACCAATACATTTATAAGTGTATCATATCAATGTAAATGTGTATTCTATATTTTATAATATCAGAAAGTATTTTGCCTGTTTTCATTCAGTAAATTAATAATTTTTTTAAATAAACTTTTGTTTTCGACTTTTCAATATGCTCACGCCCCCCTTGTAGAGTTATCACGCCCCCCAATGGGGGTGTACCCCACAGTTTGAGAACGCTGGAAAAACCTAGTACCGCTGAAGACTCGCCGTGCAGAGGAAGCCGATTTACGTCGAGGCTCAAACGTGGTGTGGAAGTTAGGAGAGGGGTTTCCAGCTTAGTTGTCGTTCTTGTAACGTGACGATAGTTTAAAATTATGAGGTCCGTCGCCAAAAGCCCTCGAATAGTTGAATAGTGCTACATTAACAGTTACTCACTCACGCCACTGAAGCCCCGCCGTTAGAGGGGCCAAAACATGTTAAATCTTCCGTTGGTGTGGTTTGGTAGTTTGGAGAGGTAAGTTTTAGTTCAGGTCTTGTTATTTGACTGAGGTCAAAATTGCAAGGTCCTGTCTCAAATAGCCCTCGTGTTGCTTTATAGTACAATGTAAATAAAACAATTACTTCCTCACACTTTATGACGTAAAAAAGGACACACCAAGAAAGAGTTATCCTATTGAGATAAAATTTCGTCGTACCTTGCGACGAAATATACAAATGATTAACTACTGGCTTCCAATGAGTGATTTGCTGGAGCTCCAGCGTATGACAATGTTGTCTCCGGGTGAGTGAATATTAACGTCACACTGTTCAGCTACACTAGGGCTTTTGGCGACGGATCTCATCATTTTGAACCATGGTTAAGTGACGGGGACGACACCTGAGCTGGCACCCCCTCTCCTAACTACCACACAACGGGAGGATGTTTGAGCTGTCGACAGATTTAACGTGCATCGCTCCCTTACAAGGAGTGTCTTTAGTGGTACTGGGCTCGAACTCGCGTGACAAGCCAGCCACAATCCCATACCTTGACCACTAGGCTACCTCGATCAATGTAGTCTCCGGATAACGTATTAAAGACAGAGGATATCCAGAGCAGAGGAGAATGAGGTTTCGAAAGCACACATGGACTGCATCAACGTCTCGCAGATAGATTCGCGAAAAGTTACGAACAGATCTTACAATTTAAGAGAGAAAATGCTCCGTTATATTTTAAAAAAAGTAGGTTGGTCAAATCGTAGGCTCTTTAAAAAAAAAAAACAACTTTTGAGAACACGCAACATCAGCCATTGAGAAAGCTAGTATTACCAGTATATTGCTAGTAACTACCAGTATATTGCCCAGCAATCGCTTTTTAATATCATTTTTATACTGCATTACAAGCCAGCTTTTACCAATGTTGCACTTAATTTTAAAAGTATATAACATACATGAAAATTTTCCTTTTTATGTCTTAACCGATTGAAGTACTTTTTTCAATTCCTACTATTAGCTCACACTCTCTATATATTTATTTATTTATCTTGGTG
>BMAV01007857.1:29533-39649 GCA_019973955.1 Trichonephila inaurata madagascariensis
TTCATTTATGGATATTAATTCACAGCGGAAAACAGCAAACGTAAAGGTTCCTCTTTCGAATATTTCCACTGTCAATACTAACACTATTATTCCTACTACCATCCGTATACACCTGTTTTTCCAGAATTTTAGATTGTTATGATTTAAAGTGTGCATTTATTTTTCTGAAATCGAATTTATAAGTTAGAGAAACGAAAAAGGACTTTTTCTTGCTCAACAAATCTTAAATTGTATTAATTAGGAGCATGCCCATTAAATAATCCCCCTTTTTTAAACTTTGAATTAACCCTTTATCTACCGACGGTACTTATAAGTAGTCCTTTTTTAAAATGACATGGAATAACCATTTTTACGAATATCCTGACGATACTTAACAGGAATATTTTTTTAAATCTATTCTTCCAAGCTATATCGCAGCACGGGTTCTATGATGAATATTTTAGCGGGGAAGGCGAATAGTTTTATAGCAGAAATTGCGTTTTCAGTGGATTGCAAAGATTATCTTTTTTGTCCCCCAAAAATAGTTAATGTCAAAATTTAAGTGTCTTATTGTCTTTGTATGTTAATGAAGACCTTAGAAAACGATTTGACTATTTAGTTTAAGTGAATAGTGTGTATATAATTAATTTTACAGTTGATTGTCTTTAATTAATTAGTTATCTCTAACGGATTAAATTTCCCAAAGTTGAGTATTTTGTTTATGCATATCCCTTAATTTTCAATGTAGTGATCCAAAAAAAAAATATTGCATGAAAAAACTGCAGTAAATCATAATGCGGTAGATAAAGGGTTAAGTTGTTGTCTAACTTTACTAAAAATTACTTACCACTAATTTGTCTTAATTAATAACATACTAAAAATATAATTATTTACTGTCTAACATTACTAGATTAGAAATTTTTGGGGGCGTAGGGTTTGTTTAATTCTTGAGGATTCAATTTCTGTTGATAGTTTTTCTTCTTTTAATTGGAGGGTTTTCTTTTTATCCTAAAATGATATATTTTGTTTTCAAAATACTCCTTGGGATTTTTTGTTACTAAAACGCCACAATACTTTAAATGTGAATACCTTTACTATAAATATTAAAAATTCATTCTTGAGTCTGAGTATTTTGATAGTTCATCTAAAAATTTCTTAACGAAAAAGTGTTTTTACAAACTGGGTGTATTATTTTTCCAATTATTATTAAAACTATTTGCTATTTGAGTAAATATTTTTCGAATTTTCAAACCATTCAAATTATGGATAAATATTTCTCTAATTTTCTTCGTCTAAAAGTTGATAATCGTCTAAATGTGTGTTGATAATTTATTATTTATATTGATTTTAAAATTCTGTCAAAAAATATTATTCTCATTAAGAAAAGCAAACTTTCAAAATTTTCTAAGGCATATATTTTTGTTGCACTATAAGAAGTATGTTACAGAATACCTATAAGAACTACGTATCAGATTACAATTTATAACTTAAAAAAATAATAAAATATCTCCGCATTTAAGAAGCATAGAAAATTCTAAGAATCCAATCTCCCTTTTGGCATGAAATATTTTCAATAAGATAATTTAGAAGGGCGCTTATTATTGAAATGAAATATCACAAGTTTTCAAAAAATATATTATTCGAAATTCTTAATCTCTATAAACTCCACCCTAAAAAAAGGGAAATTGTCAAAATATTATAATGCCATGAATATATATGTATGGGGAAAAATAAGAAGGAAAAAAAATGGAACATTTCCTTTTTGTATTTCGAATTTATAAACAAATTCCGAAAAAAAAAAATGGAACGACCTCCTCTGTATTCGAACGTCTCTTATTCGAAACCGCAAGGAAACGCTGCATATCTATTATTCGTTGTCGTCTCGAAGGCTACTTGTTGTTGGAGAAGTGAAAGAAAAAGAAAAAGATAAGAGGAAGGAAATTCACAATCGCACAAAACAAGATGTCGTTGCCACACTCTCTGCTCCTTTATATTCAAAAAAAGGCATTCCACTTTTGCCTTTTATGTGGCATCACAGTCGGCCATTTTCTTTTCCTTCTTGCATTGTGCAGAGGGCTCCTTGCGATCAACTGATAGTTGTCACGACCGAAAAGTAGTCAACAAATCAGTTTTTACGATCACGTAAAGGAAATAATTATGTTTTTCCAAACGCTTTTCCTTTTCCTGCTTTCCAAGAGTGTGTGCATCCCGAAAGGTTGGGATTTAAACGTTTCTAAATATTTTTCTCTGTTGATCTACTCCGTACGAAAAAAGTTCACGTTATAAAATTGAGGAAATGGTCGTTTTATGATTGTGATTGTTAGTTGTATCTTTCAGAACCTATTTTTATGTGTAAGTTGTTTTCTCTCTATTGTTATTATCTCATATTTTTTTTTTTTTTTTTTTTGTAAAACATTTCATGATTTCATACTATTGGGCGAAATATGTATATAAGTTTTGTCTTTCAAAAGATTGAATTCAAAACACTGTTAGAGTTCGAGGGTGCACGGATTTACTTTTACAATTCGAGATCTGTAAAGAATTAGCTTCGTTAAGTCTTCATTTTTCTATATACGTATTGAACAAAGAAATATGTTGGTCTGAAAGATCGCCAAGTTTATCTCCAGTTAAAAACTAGTGAGATCGAACCAGTTTAAATATTATTAGTCATGGTTCTAGCGTAGAGGTTATGGTCGTGAACCCTTGGGCGGCGTTATCGAATCGTGGGTTTCAGTCCTGATGCCATTGAAGACACGTCGTACAGAGGCTGTAACGTTTTCCCGCCTCGCAGACCTGCCAGATCGGCTTTCTTATGTAGATAACATTATGTCGTTCATATCTGCTCGTGCACACCTAAAATATAGCAGGATCCTTTCATTTGACAGCCATGGTCGGAATACAACATCTACACCACCTGGAAGTCCAACTTCGAGTGGAATTCGAGATGTAAGAAGGGACCTCCCTACCCCAAGAGAGTAAAGGGCAGACTGCTTGGAACACTCGAAAATAGAAGTTGTGTTTTTCCATTCTCTGTCACCAAGAAAGTATTCTGCAGAAATATAGAACTCTCAATTGTGCTTGAATATAACTAGTATATAACTGTAAATATTATAATTATTAGCTGTAGACATGACGTAATAAATCTATAATTTATCTTCTTAAGTCAGTTTTCCCAATATGTCACAAAGAGCTGATGTACGTTAAATCTGTCATCATTCAAAAATTTCCAGTTAGCCTAGTGTGGTAGTTAGAAGAGAGGTGTGCAAAGTCACTGGACAAAGATTCAGAATTACGAGGTCCTTCGCCAATAGTCCCCATGTTGCTTTAGTGAGTGAGTGAATATTAACGTCCCACTGTTCAGCTACACGAGGACTTTTGGCGACGGACCACGTAATTTTGAACCATGGTCAAGTGACATGACGACACCTGAGCTGGCACTCCCCTCTCCTAACTACCACACCACACCAACGGGAGGACCATGTTGCTTTAGAGTGTGACGTTAATAAACACTCACACAATATTTTTATTAATTAGGGATGTCAGTTAACCCTGTTTATATATCAATAATATATTCTAACCTGTTTCAAGAGTAAAGATCGAGAGTTTCATAAGATGAAAATCTTTGTATTATATAATTTTAAGTTAGAAAACTTGGCATTAACAATAATGAATATAGGACTAAATAGGTAATGAGAATAGTAGACGCTCTATGCATAGATTCACAAAATATATAAAAATTGCGCTCAGAGGGCATTTAAAGGGATTATTTGATCGTAATTTATCATAATGGATTCAATGAGGGTTTCATTCAATTGATTTAAAGTAGTGGCCTTAAAACTGTGTTCCACGGAACCCAGGGGCTCCACGAGTCACAATAAAAAATATCGAAAATAAAATCATAAATGTATGCAAAATGGAAACTGAAATGGAACTGAAAATTTTATTCTTACATAATGACTTTGTTTTGCAATACTTTCTAAAATTTTACTATAATTAAAAGAGTATTAAAACGCGTGCGTTTTTTATCTTTATATTTATATATAGTATCTACCAGATTATAAATATTTTATTGTTTACTACTCCGGGTTCCACGAGATAAATGTGTACTCGTTAGTACAATATTTTTGCAAAACTAAATAGTTTTCCAATGGAAAATTTACCTTTCTGCATTCGTTAAAGAAACACCTACAATGAAGAAGTGGGAATAACCTACCTTATAAACCTATTAATAAATTTCGATGTTAAAACTCTAAATGTAAGTCAGAACAGCTCTTGAATCTTCTGTTGCTAATTCATGCAGAATACACAGTATTTCTCTAAACATTTTAATGCCATTCAGAACAATGCGCATAAGTGAAAAATGTTTCTCCTCGTGGAGAGTGTCTACAAAAACAAATGTATAGAAACAAATGAAACTCAGAATACGTAATGCGATTGCAGTTAATCGCAATAGACTTAGACAGTTAGTGTGAAAAAATGCAAGCACATATCCCAGTTACTAAACATAATGCATGGGTAAGGGACACTTGAATCACAGATTAATTTAATATTATTAAAGAGTAAATTATATATATATAAAGAAGATTAAAATTTTTTAATAATAAATGAAATACGTTTAATTGCTTTCATTTAAGGTATCCGACTACGCTCGGAACCATGATTTAAAAAACCCCGCATAAATGGATAATTTTGATGATATTTAGTGTCACTCAGATTAGAATACATGCACAAAATTGTTTTAAGGTCATTTTGACAAAAAAAAGTTATTTAAATACAATATTCTGGCTAAAAATTAAATTAGAATAATATTTTTTCAAAATGTTCTCCTTTTGTAAAAAATGCTTCTATTATAATAATAATTTGCGTGTATATAGCTCAGATCTCTCTACAGAGGCTCAACTAGAATTTTTGAAAAATTCTCATTATTTTCAGAGTTACCAACAATTGAAATAATTATTGGAGTTTTTTCTTAAAATTGCTTCCCTCTGTCGTCGTAAAATATAGATAAGCCCACTTCTAAGTTATAGATTTCAAAAATTCTAGTTGAGCCTCTGTACAGAGGTCTGAGCTATATACAGGCAAAATATTATTATATATAATAGAAGCATTTTTCACAAAAGGATTATTCTAAGTTAAATTTTTGCCAAAATATTGTATTTAAATAACTTTTTTTGTTAAAATGTCCTTATAAAACTATTATATACATGTATTCTAATCTAAGTGACACTAAATATCATGGAAATTATCCATTTATGCGCTTTTGCAAAATCACGGTTCCAATCGTAGTTGGATACCTTAAAGTACCTATAACATGTTCTTCTACTTTAAATATTTTAAGATATATTCTTCTAGGTGTGTGTGGAATAGGGTACCACGAAAACACTTTCTAGTTCTGGGGGTTTCTCGAAAACACCTTCTAGTCCTAGGGGCTCTGTAACTTGAAAAAATTTGAAAACCACATTCAAAGGAATCTTCCGAATTGAGATTTTTCCAGGGGACCTAAAAAAACCTAATACTCAATGCCCTATAGTTGTTATTATATCATAGATAATGTATTATTGTACTGTACTATTGTTGCCTGTATTAATTTCTACTTAGTTCTAAATTGTATATTTTAATATCTATTTTATGTTCCCCTCTAAAAGTAGGATTCAGTTGCAAAAAATTAGACTTTAATATGTTGTTTACATATTTTCCCTTTTCCAAAATTAAATGCTTTCATATTGCTACTTGAAATGGAATTCAGATTACCTTGAATTAGCATTTAGTAAATCAAATTTCGTCCTTCAAGAAGAATTTTATCACGAGTTTTTCCATTTCTTATCGTTAAGAATATCTAAAACTAGACCTTTTAAACGCCGATCGAAATAAGTTTCTTTTTATTTTCCAATACTTTAACATTTTTTTTTCTTATACACAAATCGCTGTTCTTTAGATCACTAAAAAAATCTCTAACAGATAAATTTTATTCCAATATAATATTCCTCTTTTAAAGCGACCCTTTTAAACGCAAAGTAGCTTTTTAAGAAATATTCATGGGTGGATCTTGAAGAGGGATTTTTACCTAAGATATATATTCCCCCCCCCCGTTTTTTTTTTTTTGAGGGAAAAAGTCTGAATAAAAAAAAACCTGCTTCAGAGATGACCGATCAATACCGCTTTACACGGGACTCAATATTTGCTAATAACGCTTTAAAAAGGTAAAAAGAGAGAAGATAAAAAAAATAATAAGTAAATAAATAAATAAAAATCCCCTTCAAAGAACTTTATCCACAACATCGTAAAACTTCAACTCGATATTTAATATCCTTTAAAGTTTGTGGAAAACAAATTTGCGCGCGTTACGCTTTTCAATAACCTAAGGCCAATTACATGTGGGAAAAATCTTTCAATTTACTTTGTGGAAATAGTGAGAAGCTTCACGTCAATATTTAAATATACATAGATTACCCCCTCGTAAACGCCCGGTGGTAGATTTTATTGCCCAAAAGTCCTTTTAAAATTCAAAACTGAATTTGGAAAAGTTTTCGCTAGAGGGGGGAGGGAGATATTTTGTGTGGATTGGGAAACGTATTAGTTTATCTCTCACTCTCTCTCGTGTATCTTAAGGGGCTGAATATATTATTTATATGCTCTGTTGCTTGCGTCTGTTTTTGGTGCTCGACCACTTAGGAGCGGAAATATTTACGATTTCGAGTCTGGAAGTGCGGTTACAGTTAGCAAGATTGAAGAAGGAGCATTTATTATTCTGAAGGTGGTAACAACTTTTAATATCGGGATCGTTGGCAGTATATTGATATCATTTTAATATCTAAGTTTTCCAGGGTTTTTTTCCCCTCTCCGTCGAGAAAAGGGTTGTTGTGTCGATTTCGGGAAATCTCCAGTTTTCCCGATGAGATATTGGAAACGTTTTAGTGATTAAAATCTTTGCGCAGATGGGAAGGATAAATATGTTTTGTAAAAACAAGGACTGACATTTAATTTGGGGAATGTTAAATATGTGAAAACATCTTTTGCCAAACAAAGTTGGATTTTATCATAAATGAGTCATAGTTTTATTCTCAGAAAATATTTGCATTTTCTTTCTCTCCTCTTTTGTGTATCATGATCTTTTACACGTTAAATATAATGAGTTTTTCTTTGTTTCGTTCATTTTGAATTTCATTATAACATATATTTTTAGACTTTAGTCTAAAATTCAAGAAAGAGATTTTCAGCTTTATTTCATTGTGTTTAAGACTTTGTAAATAATAATTCAAATACTTATATTCTTATATTAATCGGTTATAAAATTTGAATGTAGGTTCAGTGTAACGAAATTCTAATATAAATGTGTTGACACCCAAATGTTCCCTTGTTTTATATCGAGAACTCTTTTAAAAGTTTGTTGTTTCTACTAAAAGGAATTAATTTTGTTTCACCTTTAGAAAAGAATCCTGGTTTTAACTTTTTCATTGTTACCGTTTTTCATTATTCTTATCGTGGATCATTCAAATGTGGTTCATCAGGATTTTCTATATGAGTTGGATCATTATGTTACACAACTTCTATTAAACTCAGAAACATGTGTTGAAAATATGAGACAAAATACGTTTTAAATTGCACCGATAAACAAAATTTTCTTCTAAATTTAAAAGTAATACTTAAATTTGATACACGCTCGAGTGTATAAAAATAATTGCAAAAAATTATAATTGGTTCACTTGCGTAGCTCTTCCTGAGTGGGCTTTGTACCAAAATTCCTTTGGGGCCCTTTTTTGGTAAATAAGTAAAAATGATCGTATTGATAAAATTTATTTGAAAGTTTCAAAATATTACACATATTGGGGCCCTGTATCATCGATACTGTGGTACCTACGCCCCTGAGTTGATTCTTATTTTTGTTAATAGTTTTCTATATTGTGTTGTTCTGTACATACTACACATTCTTGTGTTCAGACAGCTCTACTACAAAAAATATTTATCGCATTTAGAATCTTGTAACATATTTAAAATCAGCATGAAAAAATATAACAGAATTAACATCATTAGTTAAGATATTACAGTAATGTCATAACGAAAAATAAAGTCGACACAAAAATTAGACAAAAAAGTAGGTGTGTCCAGAAGTGTTTTCTACCACTGTATGTGCAATTGTGATAAATACACTCCATAAAAAGGGGATGAGTGAGTGAATATTAACGTCGCACTGTTCAGCTACACTAGAGCTTTTGGTGACAGATCTTGTAATTTTGAACCATGGCCAAGTGACGAGGACGACACCTGAGCTGGCATCCCCTCTCCTAACTACTACACCCCACCAACGGGAGGACGTTTGAGCTCTCAACAGATTAAGCGTGCATCGCTCCCCTATACGGCGGGTCTTTAGTGGTACTGGGCTCGAACTCGCGTCACATGCCTGCCATGTTCCGATACCTTGACCACTGGGATATTGCAGCCCCCTCCCTATAAAAAGGGGGAGATGAGGTAAAAAGACTGATAGATACCCACCCTGTGCTGTAGTTTCTTATTCATTTAATTTTTACACGGACCTGTCTAGGAAGAATACAGCTTAAGGTTACGAGGACATGCTCGAAAGAGCAAAATGCCAAAATTAAGACTTTATTTATGGGACATATATATATTTAAATTTCCAATACAGCTTTGATTTCTTGTGATCTTAATAAAAATATTTTAATAATTTTGTAGAAATACAAAAATAATTTTATAGTTCGAAATTTTTTCGTCCAGTTTAATTTAAGTTGGACATAATTTTTGAGACCTCATAATACATGCTTACGTTTAGAAACCATTTTTTTTTTAAAAAACTTCCCTTAAATACGTAAAATATTTTTTGCGCTTATATAAAACAATACACAAAATATAGTAAACTAATTTTTTGGTAAAATATTCGTATAGTTTCTTTAAAAAAATTATAAAACTTCGTAATTTTGAAAATTTTATTCCCCTCCCCCTTTTTTTACACATAATGCTATTTTCTTAAAAGCTATATACTACTTAGACTATAAACAATTAGATTCCTTACATACACAGGTATTCTGTACAGAAGTATGTAAAATTTGGAACCATATAGTGCAATATATTTTTTTTAAAGTGTACCTAAAGGCAGGAAATTATGCTTTCGAGAAAAAATGAAAAAATTAAAAGTAGCAATGTTTTCAGATATTTTTTCCTGCCTATTTTTATATACCATGAAGTGATACTTTAAACATGCTCTTGAATTACAAAAGTAATTTTAAATTTAAAAGTTTTTTCAGCATTTTTATAACTGAGCATGAGCACACATTAATTTAGGTACCATTTTTCATAAAAATATTTCTAGAATATGCAAAATATTTTACATACAGTGAACAAAATATAGGCAAACAATTTTTTGATAAAATAATTGTATAATTTCTCTGAAAAAACCATAAAACTTGGAAGTTTTGAAAATCTTAATTTTTTTTTTTCTTTTTACTCATATAAAACTAGTTTTCAAAAAGAAACAAAAAACTATTGATTAAAATGTATTAAAGGAGGCGATGTCGTTTGTTTGCATTTTTATCAATTTTTTTTCATATTTTAAGGTTATTTTATCAGGGAACATACAAATGTCATGCATTTTTAGATTCAGAAAAATATGCCCTATTTTGTAATATTTAAACTGGAAAACTGATTTTTTGAATGCGTATGATGTCCTGGTACCTTAAAATTTACCATTAAAGTAAATTTCAGATTTTTCTTATAGCTAACAATTAGTACTATCTTAAGAGGATGCGTAATCATTTGTTATTACAAATGTAAAACCTTTTATAATACACCCAAACATGCATGAGTTTGTTCAATACCACAGTCAGAACTAAATTTGAATTTAACTCAAATGTGTGATAAGTTAAGACTAAACTTCTCTAACAATAAGCTAGAGTACATTTCTGTAAAGATAACTTTAATTTTAACAATAACTTGATGCAATGTGTATTTTCTGAAATTAAAAATAATCAGGGGCCTTATTATTCCCTATAGGGAAAAAATTGCATTCGGACAGCAACCCATCTCTATTCCAACATCTTCCTGGGTTGGAGAGGGAGGGAGGGAAAAAAGTTCACCCCATCACGCCTAAGCTCCCTAGAGTCCATTCGGAGCAATTGTCCTCCCTAA
>BMAV01007857.1:39878-96896 GCA_019973955.1 Trichonephila inaurata madagascariensis
CCCCCCCCCCCGTTAGGTGACGAAGAGGGTTCATGTTCTGATTTTGTAAATCCCCGCACCTAACTCGGCGCATGAATACAAACTATGCTCGTTATCCTTCTTTTCACGCAACCGTGGGGGTGCAGGAGATGCTCAACTCAAACCGCAAAGAAGCCACTTTAATAGATATTTCATCCTCCCCCTACCCTTGCTATTCGGGGATAGTAACAACAGAAGCAAAAGTGGTGATACAAAAGAGGGAAATGGGAGTGGATTTTTTTCGTGTGTGTGTGGTATTAAAAAAGGTGTAAAGAGGCTATAAATCGAATTTATAAAAGGCCTCTCTTTAACATGTTTTCCATCCATTTAAGATCAAATATCATACAGGGTAGGATCAAAATTAAAGCTAGGTGATACAAAAGAAATGGTTTGAACTTTTTCAATTTCATGCATCTGAAATGTTAAATTTATTTTCTTTGTATTTAATTGATCGAGTCCTGGTATCACTGAAGACCTACCTTGTACAGGGGATGATGCACGTTGACTATATCGCAAAGCTCAAAGGCATCTCGTTAACGTGGTGTGGAAGTTTGAAAAAGAGATACCAGCTCAGGTGTCGTCGTCATCACATAAAAGGGGCTCAAAACTACGCAGTCCATTGCCAATAGCCCTCGTGTTGCTTCATTGAGGGAGTAAATTCCAGCGTAGCACTATTCAACTACTCTAGGGCTTTTGGAGACGGGCCTCGTTCTTTTGAACCCTGGTCAAGTGATGAGGATGACACCTAAGATGGCACCCCACCCCTCTTCTAACTTTCACGCCACACCAACGGAGGACTTTTGAGCCCCGACGGATCAAAGCGCATCGTCTCCCTACATGGCGAGTTTTAAGTGGTACAAGACTCGAGCTCATGACACGCTGGCCATGAGTCTGTTGCCTTGACCACTGGGCTTATTGCGCCTACCCGCGTTGCTTCGGTGTGTGCCGTAGATTAAATCAAATCAAAACTATTAAGGATATGTTTAAAGTGGTTTGTACCTTTATAAAAATTTCTATTCCCTAATTTGAAAGTTTATGATCTGTTATTATCAAACAACGGTTAGTGCCACAATAGGCAAGAGGTCATGGTCAGGAACTCGCTGCCAACTATAGAGTCGTAGGTTCAAATTCAGATGCCATTTAAGGTCAACCGTGTAAAGAGACTGATGCATGATCAACCTATCGAGATTCGGATGTCCTCACGTTGACGTGGAAATACCAGGTATCAATCTCGTCACTTGATTGTAGTTCGAAATTACGAAGTTCATCAACAGTACTCCTCGCGTTGCTTTTTAGTGAGACATTCGTAAGCCATCAATCAATCAGATGAGTAACTAAATATACTGAAAACAATCCGAAGAATGCGTATGATTTATTCTCTTTTTGCTATTTTCGAAACATTGGAAGGCTATGATATGAGAAAACAGTACATTTTGGAATTCATTCATTACTTTTATTGCTTTATTTAAAATAATTTTGTCGAATTAATATCGATGCTGCTTCTTTCAAGTGAGCCCTCATTCATTTCCCGATATTATTTGGGCAAATTAATTAAAAAAAATGTAGTGAACTGTGTCATTTAGGTTTATGTTTGAGAGCGGAGATTAAAGGGACCAGTTAAATCCTATTTCCTTCATGTTAAATTTAATTTTATGTACCTTTACATAATGAAAGATAAGCTGTTAAAATGAAATGTTTGACATACTTTAACGAGCTATTTTCATTCTAAGTAAAAATAAATACGAAGGTTGGGGCAAAAGTCAAGGCAACTATTTTTTTTTCTTGAAGATACCGGTCCGGTTGGAAAATGTGACATATACAGATGAAAGGACAAGGTGTTAACTACATGTGTGGACAATGAATAGAACTGAAATATTGTAACACTCTAATTTATTACGGTAGTATACAGGGCAATATGGCCTTCACTGTGCAAAAGAATGACAACACAGTACACATAAAGTTGACGTGGCAAACCTGGGCCTAAAGACCATCAATGTAGTCCCCTGCTACTGTCACCACACGCTGCCAACGATATGGGAGGTGCTGAATAACATCAGCCTCGGCATTTGCAGCACCATGTGTGAATCGGGTTACCTGTTGGCGCACAGCATTAGCTATGTCCTCTCTTGTTGCAAACCACCTACCACGTATTAGTTCCTTAATCTTGGGAATGAGATCAAAGTCACAGGACGAATTTCTCCCTTGGCGAACAGCTATTTTGACGTAAGCACGCTGCTCAACTCGAGTTACTTCCATCTCACACTACACTTACCAAATAACTGATTTCACAGCTATCACAGATTCATCTGTTGTTTTGTGTACACACTATGCCTGCAGAACTTCCACACGACACATATACGTTTGTGATCCGTTCACATCAGTAGCGCACACAGGTATTTTTCAAGGGGGGGAGGGGGTCCTGGGTTGAAATTCACCATTCTTGTATCATTATATTATTGATTTTGTCGATTTTCAGGAACAAAACACAGTAAAAAACTAATTATTAAATAAATAATTAGCATTAATTAATAAAATTAATCATTAATAACAAATATTTAATTAAATTTTACGTATTATATGCATAGAATTATAACCAATCGGAAAAAAATCAAGGGCTTTGGGGGGGGGGAATAGTTGCCCCAACCCTCGTATATATTATTGATAGTTTAGTTTATGGAAATTCACTTTTAAATTGTCATTTTTGGTAACATTTCATTGCCTAAAATAAAATATTCTCAACAAATCATCAAACCTCTGTGTTAAAATATGTAATACACACAATTAAAATAAGTGTCATTAAAAAACCGAGTTCTTAAATTTCATAGATACCTCGGAAAAAAGACATTCAACTTAAGAATTCCAACTTTTGAGAAAAAAATTTAATTAAAAGATTTAGTTGGCGCGCGCGCGCTTTTATTGGTGGTTAAGAAGCTACATCTAATAAAATCCTGCTTTGTATTTATGAAGGATTACACCTTCAATCTCTTAAGACTCTTCAAGCCTCCGTTTGCAGTTTTATTTCTTCTGTAGCATATTTTTAAAATTAATCAAACCGCTTCCCCTCTATCAAAAACATGAATGTTTTATCTAAATTTTCTATACTTTTCGCACAGTGTGATCAGAATTATTTTTAATATTTGCTGGATTTAATGTATCCGAACACGTTGAAAATGACCAAATTCGGTCAAGACAGATATCTTTGTTTTTCATTTTATTGAATAGAGGTATCTTTGGGCTTTACGAAACATACTTTGTTTTGTTTCTACGGTACCTAGAGGCCAAGTTACAATCTTTTTTATAAAATTAGGAAAGCCGGAAGTGGGTCTTTGATCTACCAGAAGTGGGCATTTAAATTGTTTAAAATCTATCATGGCTAGTCTGATAACTCAAAATGTTACGAATGTATTTCTATAAAACTTTTTGAACCTGATATTTATGCTATTTTCTAGAGTAAGTATTAAAATATTTCTTATTGTATGAATTCTTTTTGAATTATGTATTGTTATTTAAATAATGGTCTCATAAAGAATGTAACATTTCTTATAATGTTTATTTAATCAGCTCTAAAGTTTTCAAATTTTAATAAAACATCAAAATTTTAGTACATTTTCTAGATAAATGCATCTAATTTGTTTCAATAATACTTTTACTGATATATGTTCATTGCATTTTTCTCTAACTGCTTTAAAGTTTTTCAATAATATTGCTAAAATTTCACTGATAATTGTGATTTTTGTAAAATTAAGGTTATTTATTTTAAATATTGTTAGTTAAATAGTAGTATTTATTGGTATGGAGTCCTAAAAAAGCATTTATAATGTTTAAATATGTTATTTTGTTAAAAAGAACTCCGAACGTGTTCGGATACCTTAATTGAATTTCTTACATTAAAGAAAGAAATATTAAAAACATCCAATTAGGAAGTTTAACTGGAGACGCACAGTTTTTTCAGATGACAATGAATATTGTCTCTATGTTTACAAAGATTTGCAGCATTGTAATTCATACAACTGTATATAATATTGAGTTTTTAATAATTTGGAAATATATTTTATACATGACAAGTTTCCTCTTAACTAGTTTGCTCGTACAACGTACGGGCTACTGAAAGCTCTCCAGAACCGGATTACTCGAAAGCTGCACGGGCGTTGATATTTTCTTCTTTTTATCTTTAATTTGCATATGTTTTAAATTCTTATTGCGAGATTATTAGTGCTAAAGCTTTTAAGAGATGTAGTTAATCCATGGTACTGAAATACTTCTCTTCCTGGATTTTCTTCATGCTGACGGGGGAAATTTTTCATTGAAAAAAGGAATTTAGATTCTTCAAAATATTCGATGAAAAACAGGGATTGGAAAGGCAATGTGCAATTTGTTGCTTGAGGAAAAATGAAAATGGAAAGATAATTCAAAAAAGCCTATATTATCTTTGTCTCTATGTTGCAATGTAAGAATTATCATTACACCATGCTTCAAATTGTATGAGCATATATAGTATATGTAAACACACACTAAATCTCCAATCGTTTGAAAAAGAGACACGAACTTGAAATTTCTTGTAATTATGACAGAAATTCTTTTAAGATGTATGAAACATTCTTTATAGCATGCAGAGTATACTTACAAAAAGCAAACATTTAGGGGGGTTTGTATTCCACAATTATAAAATAAAAAGTAGTGTAAAAACTTTAAAATTGAAAATTAAAATACATCCCTCTTCTCATTCTGTTAAGTATTATACTTAGTTATGTGCAAATAAAAAATGTGCCTTTTTTTTGGAACATTTGACCTCTTGCGGGGTTAAACATGTATTAGGTTCTCAAGTATGAAATGGAGCAAAAAATGCACATAAATGAATCGATTTTTTTCCAATAAAAGCCATGATTTTAAGAGAATCTGTTAATTTTTTTTCAAACTGAAATATGCGTTAAAAGGGGGAAAAGATGTACCTTTCCCACGAAAAACAAATTACGCCAAAATATGGCGTCTAAATGAAGTTATGTGCAATTTAAATAAATAACATTAAACTTTTCTCCATTTCATATTTGACAACCGAATAAAATGAAACTTCATTTAGCGTTTTGGTGCACGAGAGGAAATTTGGAACACGTATTTTATATCAGAAGAAAATGAACCAACTTTGATAAAAATGAGAAGTTTAATAAACTATGTGTATACTCTGCTCTATATAGGATAGCGAAGTCAGAATATATTAATTTTGAGCGTTTTTATGTAAGAGAAAATGTTTCTATTTGTGGTTCTCTATTCTTTAACTTTTAACGAAGAGGGAAAAATTCAAACTCTCTCTCGCTTCTATTTTTCTATTAAACAAGTGTTTGCAAATTTGCGAGGAGTCCGCTCGTTGCGTGATTTGGAGAGTGACTGCCAACTCAGATGTCATCCTCGTCATCTGACTCTAGTTCGGAATTACGAGGTCCGTCGCTAGTAGCCCTCGTGTTGCTTTATAGTGTGACGTTCTATACGTAAAGGAAAGGATGAGACTCTCTTTTATTCTCTCTCCTCTTAACCTGAGAGCTTGCAATGCATTTTTTTAATAAAAAAATTATTTTGTGGGTGTCATGGATTTTGGAATTTGGACCTTGATAAATTATTAAAGAAAAGGAAAGGAAAAATTTTCTACATTTTTTAGCAATTCGTTTATTTTATTTATTATTGCCTGATTCAGATAAAATATATAGATCAGAGATTTTTTTTAAAAAAAAAACTATGCCCAGTTGAACACAATTTTCCTTTCCCATTGCATTCCAGTGGTATTGTAATCATCCATCAAAAGCAATATGGCTTCCATCTGAATCACGTGACCGATGTCTCGATGTCAGTGGAACGGCTGATCGGTTCTCAAAAGAGAGGTTGCTGAGAATTCTAAAAAGATCTTTAGCCCACCCCCTCTCCAGTGTTCCGCCCTCGATTTCCAGTGCAACATCCGAACTGAAAGGAATTCAACAACCAACTTTTCCGTGGTGGGAGTTTCCGAGTACAAAAATTCTTTTCCGACAGGGAAGTTTCTTCGTTCCACGTTTTAATTACTTTCGAATGCAGGCGATTTCCTAGACAGGTATTTTTGCCTTCTCTGGGATTTCAGATAGTTTCGGTGTTGCCTGACGAAATATTCAGGGAAGATTAGGTGAACTAGAAGATTATTCAGGAAAGATTTTAAATGTTTGGTATTTGTCTGAAAGAATTCTTTTGGTGATGTATTGTTTTTGATCCATTGTAAATATTGCAATGATTAAGTATCGCATATAATTCTTTGTACCAACTTTTTTCTTTATTATTTATTATTGTTTACTATAACAAAGTCACTCTCATATTTCTACCATGTTTTAAATAGTATTTTGAAAGTACTTTGAATGATCAGATGTATTCCCGTTCACTTGAAAGGAGGCTCAAAATTACGTTTGAATAGCTGTAGTATAGCTTCCAAATAATTCAGCCATCATGAAAGTACTTTGTCATTTTAAGTAATACAGTGTGGAGAAGATAAAACTGGCCCTGGCGAGTGGATACGGACGTGAATATGATGCACACACCAAGCTGTTTATGGAGATAACAGTTGTAGAATATCTTCACTTCTTTCTTGGCCATGGAAACACTAGCCATGATCCAATCAATCTATTTATTGATCCCCCAATATTACGACACAAATTCAATTAATAACAGTAAGAGAATGTCTCGGGGTGCTAACCACGAAAGTGGAACAACGACGAAAATGCACGAAAGATTAGGAGACTATCAAACTTTGTTCCCGAGAGTCTACAAAATCAAAAAATATGTTTGGCTGCGTGTTGCGGAATGTGATACGAGAATAGTAGACTTTCAACCCTCAACCCCTCCCTCCCTTAAAAAATTCTGTGCGCCAATGCGGTAGGAAAAGGTCTACAATGTTTATTTTATAACTTATTATAATAAATATGGAATATGTACTTACCTACAGAACTAAAATTAAAAAAAAATTTACTCTTTTGAAAACCGCGTTTAAGGCAAAACACAAGATACAAACATAATAATAGCCCCAAATATAATAATATGAAATAATGCGTTTGTTATGAAACAATTCACAAAATACATTTTTTTAAAAAAAGCATTTTTATCTTAAGTTAGTCAGCAGAAGACTTATATAAAGTCTGTGTATTTCTCTCTCTCTCTCTCTCAACCAATCTTGAATATTAACCTATATAATTAACAGCTAAAACCACAACTAACAGCTTAAATCTTCAGGCGGTCACCTCAAAATGTCTTTACAGTCCACCGTTCGATCGCGATCGACGTAATGCCCACCGCGGATTTAGGGTTGTTTTTTTTGTGTGTGTGTTCCACAATTATAAATAAAAAATAGTGCAATAATTTTAAAATTGAAAATTCAAATAAAATTCTTCCATTTTTACATTTTGTTGGGTATTATGCTTAGTTATATGCGATTTAAAGATGTGCCTTTTTTTGGAACAATTGACAAAAAAAAAAACACCCTGACCTGTCAAGGGGTTAAATATTAGCAGAATCAAATATAAGAGCAGATTCAAATATAAGAGCAGCATCATATCCAATGATACTGTGTGAATGAATGAAATTAGTATTCGAATCTGAAATTATAATTTCCAGAATTCGTACAGTAAAAAATTTGGTTCGTAGAATGCAAATGTGAGTGTTCTCGATATGACTAATTATTCAAACTAAGAACATGGCTTCATCTTACATGCGATTGATTCTACTGCAAGAAATTGTGAATATTAAAAAGTTGCATTCTAAAGTTTTTGGGGCAAATTGTGAGTTTAAATTACAAATGTGACTTCACTACTGAAATTCTTCATTATCATGAAAAGTTCATGTTCTCTTAAATCACAGCTTATGCTGAGTTGTTTTTATGTGTATCTTTTTTTGTAATAATTACGCTGAAGAACAAATGCTTGTTTTGAAAGCTTTGAACATCCGTTGCATTTACATTAACATTTTTTTCATCAATTCATCCGCTCACTTTTATGTTTACGAGAAATAGTTTCTCCTAAATCTTCTCTATCATTGCTTATTAAACCAAAAATCACTGGCTTTAAACATTTTGTAGCCTTGTTACAGCCATATCTTTGTTCATAATTATTTTTAAAGAAATCTTAAAAGTAAGGAATGGAGGTCTAAGGGAAAAAAAGGAGACTCTTCCCCCCTTCTTCATTTAAAATAAGAATGAAAAAAGAAAGAGATAGAAAGAAAAAAAAACGTATGACTTCAAAGAGTTTCATTTCTTTAAAATGGAAATATCAGTTACTTTTAATTTTCTCTTAAAAAACGTCTTTTCTATTTACTGCTAGAGCAAAGAGACTTTTCTACTGCGTATCTTTTTTTTTCTTTCTCTCTCTCTCTTTGCCGAGTTT
Source organism: Trichonephila inaurata madagascariensis (assembly GCA_019973955.1). Classification (NCBI taxonomy): domain Eukaryota; kingdom Metazoa; phylum Arthropoda; class Arachnida; order Araneae; family Nephilidae; genus Trichonephila; species Trichonephila inaurata. The sequence goes on from BMAV01007857.1 coordinate 48,281, forward strand.
TTCTAGCGCTATTTCCGCATTAAAATTCAGTAAAAAGGACTTTTAAACGTAGTTGTAAGACAGCAAAATTAAAAAGGGAAAATGAGGATGATAGAAAAAGGAAAAAAAAGGGGAAAAAGTAGAAGGGGGAAAAAAGATTGTAAAAAGGCGGGGAGGAGAGTGGAAAAAATTAAGAAAATGAAAAATACGCCAAGTCTGTTAAAAATGAAAAATGTTTTGTGTGTAAAACAGTTTTTTATTAAAGAGAAGATGAAAGAGTAGCTTAAAATAAATAATAAAAGATAAAAAGTAAAGAAGGTTTTGAGGAGAAAGGGAAAAAAACATTAGTAAAAAAAAAGTCGACAGGAATAGAAGATAATTTTCAGTTCGTAAGAAACAAACGTACATTCGTTTGAGGAGAATAAAAAAAAAATGGAAAACTAAAAATGAAGAGTGAAAAAAAGACAGAGAAATGAAAAGAAAGAAGAAAAAAATAAAAAGTAAAATAAAATAAAGATCAAAGCCGTTTTTTGAAACATTAGCGATGCTTGAGTCATTTATATCTATTGAAGTGTTGAAGATGGAGGGGGGAGGTTCGGTGAAGTCAGGAGGGGCGAATAGATGAACAGAGGGAGGCGGGACCAAGATGACGTCACAGATGACGGAATAAAGAAAGGATCCAAGTTCTATGAAATGACAAGTCGGAGAAATTCTCCATTTTGACTTGCATTTTTGTGAAAGAGATTTTCACAACAATTCCTTGAAACCTTGTTTTTGATCAAAAAATTACTTAAGGAATATCCAAAACGCTAAAAATACAGCGCATTTCAAAAAACGAATGCTTTAAAAAGAGGAAGTAAATAGGGAAAAACCGACTTTTTTTACATTTTATAGCAAAAGGCTTATTTATAGTTTTAGCATATCCAACTTTAATGTAAAGCCTATTATTTGTATTTGATTCACAAGAGGGTTTTAAAAAGCTGGTATTCTTGAAAATAATTTAAAGAAGAAAAAAATACCTGTAAATTGAACTTTTTTAAACGTGTATAATCCGAAAATTTTTAATGCTGTGATGTATTGAAATTTGGACCATGCATGGATTTGAAATTTTAAGATTTATTCGCATCCAAATTTATTTTAATTTTAGCTTCGTCCTTGTCCAATTTCTTCTTTAACGCCTGATAATCTTTCCCTAAAGATTTGTCAGAAAGGCCGGCAAACATATTTTAAAACAAAGATCAATTTTGAAAAGTTTTTATGTAACGATGCATAAAAGAAGAGTAACTAATTTATATAATTGACCGAAAATTAAGTCCTTTTCAGTAAATAATTTTAGAAACTGAACAGGAATTTGACGGGAAAAAACGTTTCAGTTTTCTTAAATTCTTTGCATCTTTTTGATGTCATTTACGTATGGTCAAATAATATTGTGTACTTAACTCAGTGGCACGACAACCCATGAGGGTCAATTTCTACTGTGCCCAACTCAGTATACGCGACCATGGGCCCTTAAGTGCCTGAGAGGATGTTCCGGTCAGGTGGTCAGTCTGACGCGAAACCTCCAGTGTTAAGTTCCCAAGCAAGCTTGGTATTCCTTTTATAGAACCACTGAGGGGATGAAAGGCTGAGTCAACCTTGCCCACCCCGGGGTTTGAACTTCTGGCTTGTGGTGTGGAAGCGCGATGCACTGACCGAAAGAAATTTTCGGCGCTACACGAATCACGCCAAATCAAAATAACGAAAAGATCCTAACGTGTTTTGTATGAAAAAAAAATCAGTCAGATTTGGGTGGAAAATGGCACGATTTGTTTGACGCCAATTTGGATGCACTGACGCTAATATGTAAGCACCAAATTTTCTTTATAAACAAGTTTGTGTTGAAGGAGGTCACTTTTTAGACACAATTAGTTCCTCTAAACATTCGTATTATTTTTTCGATGTTAAAAATTCTTTCCCACTACAAAAAAAAAAAAATTCTTTTAATCAAACTAATTTCATCACACTTGTACATCAACAACATGATATTGATATCAAGTTTTCAGATATATGTTAAACTTAGTTGTTTGATAATATTAAATGTGCAAGTAGAAACTTGGCGTTTTTTGATTGAATTCAACTTTATTGAAAGATAACTGTTACAAAGATTAATAATCGAAATATAATCGCCTTATTAGTATCTACGGTCTTTCGCCATTTATCTGGTAAATAATGAAGGCCTCCTGATAGAAACTTCGTGGCTTCGAAGAAAAATAGTTTTTGAGCAATTTTCGCACAACTTCAAATTTTGTGCATCACAGGTTTAAGATGACATCGATCTGAATAAGAGGTAATCAAATGGAGACAAGTCTGGAGAATACGCCTCATGTTGGAGAATATCGTAACCTAAGTAGAAGTGGAGTTCCTGGGTTTTTTATGTATATCTACGAGTGTTATTATACAACAGTATTACTTTCAGTTGAATTTTCCCATTCCTTGGCCCGTTAATGATCTCTTCTTCTACGAAATATCACTTAATTCAGCGATACTCAACCTGCGGTTCGCGGGCTGCATGTGGCCCACCGAGCTTTTTAAGTGTCCTGGTCAATGCCCATTGCTCTGAAAAATTCACTTATTTAAGAACAATATATTAAAAATTTGGTGTCATCAAGTCGAATGTATCAGTTTCGCTTTTTGTTGTCGATGTCGTACGAGTGTGAATTAATATTCTTTTTCTATTTGTAATGGTTACAGTTAGTGATAACTGACAACAGTGGAGCAGTGGCGGTTTTATGGTGGAACTATCTTTCATATCTTGCAAGCGAAAAATATCCGAAGAAAATATATTGTTTCAAGAAAATTGGGTGGTTGACTATTTTGTATTTAAAAACAAACATGGATCAGTAATTGTTTGATTTGTCCGAAAGTGCCGTATTTAAAAAATACCAATAAACATGAATCCTTCAATGACACTTTTCCTCAAAAATCTTTTTCAAGAGGTAATAAATAGCCCTTCTTGAAAAATCTTTGCAACAGCGACAGAGTGTTTTTGTCAGTGTTAACAAAGACATCTTATGAAGTTTGTTATATTATTGGTAATCATTTGAAACAGTTTACTGATGCAGAAATTATGAAGGAGTGTTTCTTAAATGCTTCTAATTCAGTGTTAGGGGAAAAATAAAAAAAAATGATAATTAAAAAGAGCAAAATAGGAGCTATAAACTATTTTTATCAATTTTTCCCATTTTTAACCCCCCCCCCCCTTTATCTTCATGATGCGTCCCGCTTGAAATTGCTAACATATGTATGCGGCCCACTGTGAAATAGTTGACATATGTATGCGGTCCAGCAGAAAAAAAGGTTGAGTACCCCTTACTTAATTTGATCACTTGGATCTAAAAACTTTTAACTGTAACAGTTTGACCAAATTCCAAAGGTTCGCAGTAAATGACTCCTTTCATATCTCACCAGACACACAGTAACACTTCCTGGCTTATTTATTTTTGCAACTGGTGTTGATGGTTGGTCTGGACCAACGCATACCCTTCTGTGTCGAACAAAATCCACATTTTATAGCCTAGTCTTTACTTGCATACCCATTATACACAGTCCAGTCACATTAATGTGACAACCTGTCAAAAGCCAGAATAACCAACTTTCGTAGAGCGGACTGCTGCGAGGCGTGCAGGAAGAGAGTTAATCAGATTCCTGAAGGTGTTTACTGGGATCCTCAGCCAATCCGACTTCAGTGCCGTGGGCTTAAGTCAGGTAAGTTTTCTGGCCAGGGAAGAACGATTAACTCGTTCTGGTGTTGCATTGTCCTGCTGGTAGATGCCATCATCCTGAGGAAAAACAAGGATGCGCATATAGGGGTGGACATGATCCGTAAGGGCAGATGCATACTTGTATTAATCCTTCGTGCCTCCCTCAATGATGAGTAAACTCAGAGAAGCCCAGAAATTATTCACCAGACCATAATACTGCTACCTCCAGCCTGGACCGTTCCGGTAATGGCTGCAAAGGTTTTTTTTCAGAGATTTCACGCTGTATTCGCCAACGTCCATCCATCCAATAAAACATAAAACGGGATTCATTGGAAAACGCTACCTGCCCCCTCTAAGTGGATGTCCAGTTGCGGTACGGGTTTAAAAATTCAAGCTGTTGCCGCGCGATGAACAGCAGTCAGGATAGGTACATGAACCAGGCTTCTGCTTCGGAGGCCCATACGCAGCAGCGTTCACTGAACAGTAGTTTGGGAGACACTATTGGTAGCCCCTTGGTTCATCTGGGTGGTCAGTTGCTCAGCGGTAGATCGTCTATTCACACACTCGAACGCATCTCCAAAGCCGTTGTTCACCTCTGTCATCTATGACCCGTGGTGCACCACAATTACCCCATTACATTTTGGATAGTCCCATTTTGCTATGCACAGTATACTTTTACCACGGTGGCACGCGAACAGTTCACAAACTTGGCCGATTCACGCGCGCGCGGAAATGCTTTCAACCTTGGTCTGAAAGCCAATGATCATGCCCTTTTGGACATCAGATAAATCGCTCCGTTTCTGCATTACGCCAATGATTGCAATGTTTTCCGTTGAATAGGTGTTTTCCTTGGGACATCTGGACTGTAAAACAGTCCTCAATCTCATATCATGACAAGTTTTTGATGTTGGGCATGGCGAAAATGGTGGTTTCCATTCTGCTGAGTGGCATGACGGCTATTGGTCGAATGATGGGATCCGGGAGGAGTGGCTATGGTGCTTCATCTGGGCGAAAAAGTTAGAGTTTTCTTGTCTTGGGTGAGAGCTTAGAGGCTGCTCTCTGATTGGTTGCTGGGTAATGTGAACAGAGACTCCAATTGGCTGCCCTGGGGGCTGAGATATAGAAAATGAGGAGGCGCTTGTCCAGTGGGGTAGATAGGAATTAACATTGAAACAATTTTAAAGAAAGTAATATTTTAGAAAACTATGGTGCAATGAAAAATTTATTGCATGAAAATTAAAGTTATGGAGGATTATAAGAATCAAGAAGAATTCTTCTTGGTCTTTTAGTATTATAATTAGGAATGTACGGAATTAAATTATGCATATTAGAATTATTGGTTTTAGGTAGAGCATTGAAAAAGTTAATTGCTATTTTCTGAATATGAGACTTAAAACTAGTAATTTTTAAGGCGTTACCTATGTCGTCATTGCGCATGTATCTTGTAGCTTTGACAATCATACGCATAAGAGAATTTTGCAGAGTATCAAGAATTTTAATATTCGTATTAGCAGCATATCTCCATACTGGACAAGCGTAAGCTATTATTGGACGCATAACGGTTGTATAGAGCAATGTTTTCCGAAGCCCTCACACACCTTTTATATACGCTCAACTGCACTGTGCTGTCACCTGCTTTCTGTGATTGGTTATTTAACGTCGACATTGAAAGTACGTGGTCACATTAATGTAGTAGGACTGTGAAAAAATCAATATGTTCAATTCACCTTAAAATAGAAATTGGATATTGCTCTGAAGTTGAGATTAGTAAATATGTTTGATGAATAAAAGAACAATTAAGTTTTCAGTCTGATTCCTTGCGAATCTCAGTTTGAACATAAAATTAGGACTCAATGACGAAAGGCAATGGGGGTAGTTCCGCAGTTACTCAAATTCTAGTTGATCTTAGTTTCTTAGAAGGCATTTTGCATTTATACTGTGTTATATTGTAAAGCGAATATTATTTATTATGTAAATATAATCTATTGAGTTTTTTTCTTCATTTTTATTCTATTTTGGAAAGACTAATTTAACGCAAAAACATTTTTTAAAAAAAATTATTATTATTATTTTTTTTTTTTTGTGTGTGGATGTTTCGGTTAGATAAAATTCTTCCCTTTCCTTCCTAGATTTCAGCTGAGAAACGTTAGCAGCAGATATTATGCAGTGTATCTTTTTGATATAATATTATTTAATGGGTTTCTTAAAAAATTTTCTCATAACATAAAATCGTATTTACCATAATTGAAATTATATCAGTAAAACTCTTTAATTATATTCACATTTCAAAGTATTACAAGACACGTGAAAGAAGCTAGAGCGTTAGATAATCAGTTCACTAACGTAATAGAATTTTTCAATGATTTAATTTATTTTGTAAAGCATAGTATACACAATGAAGAGTAGATGAAAAGTGTAGATTTTTTTTCATTATAATGAAAGTTACAGTTATAACATTTCTATTGTAAAAGTGTGATTAATTATTTCCTTATAAAATATATAAGAGAGAAGCACGTAAGAAAGTTAAATACATTAAAACATGTTTTTGTGAGGTAGATAGGAAGCGCATAAAGAGAAACTACACAAAAAACATGCAAAAAAATTCATAACTAACAACTTTAATATAACTAACAACTTTGGCGACGTACTACAGAAAAAAATTTTATGCGTTGGAAGAAGACCACATTAAAAAAGTCGCACTTAAAAACTATGTCAATTATTTACGAAATTTATTAGAAATAGATGCCAAACAAAATAAATAAAATCCACATGGAAGCATTTTAAAATCATTTCATTTATCATTGTATTCATGGAGAAATTTTCAAAATTCTCGTGCGTAATTCACTGCTACTCATCGTAATTCAAAGCGCGCATCTTCCTGTGGCTGGCCAGTTCCTTGTGAACGTCACGATAATCAGATATGCAGGATCGAAGCTCTTTTTGGAATTTCAAACTCCTTTCGGAATTGGTATCTATTTTAAGAATATACTTTTCCGAATTGTGGGAAAGCTAGATCCCTGCATATATTTCAAAGAATCTGGTTCTTCTTGTACGTCTTCATAATCTGTCGAATTATTGATAATGTCACTGCCATTGAACGTTTTGTCTTCTATCAAGTGCGTGCTGCTAGTGCGTTGAGAGAAAGCCATTGAACGTGCATTATCGAGAGACTGTTTACAAACAATGAACATAACGTCTTGAAGTGTATGTACGTACATTGTGTGATAGAAAACATTACAGTTGCGATAAAGTCGTTGAAATTTATTTACTGCATTAAAAAGATCGTACAAAAAAAATAACACAAAACAAATCGCACAAAAATAAAATTGCATGAAAAAGGACTGCACAAAAACAGGCTATACTGTATAATATCTAACTATTGACTTATGATTAACTATTCAGTCTTATGCTTCGAAGCTATTTGGATTGGGTTGTGCAATATTTTTGAACGAAGATTGCAATGAAATCAAAAGCTGAAATGGTGATAGCAATATAATAATTCAAATTAATATTGATGTTATATTCAATTCCAAATGCAATTTATAGTTTTCAAATTTCTGCTTTGATGACGGTGAGATTAGATGGTGTCCTTTTGTAGAATCTTTTTCAAATCGTATTTTACTTGATTTTGTTTATGTCATATGAATCAAAGTAAATAAGAATTTACTAAGCTAAAAATGTGACAAATGTGTGCATTTTTTAAGTTTCAGATTATTTGACTTTTCATGCTATTTTTCTTTTAACATCACAGTATTAAACACTTCTGTACCAATGTGTTGGACCAAACATGGCCGGTCATTTGGTTTGAAGAATCGATATTTTAAAGCTATTTCTCTTTTTAAAAAATCTGCTAGAACGCTGGACGTAAAATATCATGAAAGTTTTCCTTCAGGATTCAGTTATAAACAATTTTGAGATAATCATCTTTTATTTAATCGAGAGCTCTTAATTTTTTTTTTTAAATTTAAACTTTTCCCACAATTTTTTTAGAACGGTAGAAGGAATAAAAGTTTTTCACGCATGATATCTTATTAAAAGTACTTTAATAGTTACGTTTAAATTAAAGTATCATTTTTCACCTCTTATTTGACTAAAAAATTGTTGGTATACAAGTTGTAAAACTGAAATTAGTTTCCAGTTTTAGCTTTATAAAATCAATTTAAACCCACAACAACTACAGAAGCATGTTGTTATAGGATTTTTTTTGTCATTATTAAAAGTTTAAAACATTAAAATAAGAATTAGAAGAAAAAATTTTTAAAGAACTTTTCCACAGAAAAGTTTAATAATCCAAACAGTGCATTGTACTTGTTTTCGAATCTTGTTTTTGTTAATACGATGGTTTAGAATATAAATACAAAAGCCACTTTAAATTAGGATTTTGAGCAATATTTCTCTTTTTTCCGAATATTTTGTGTTTTAGCTGCTAAATAATCTCTAGAAAATATATGTTTAAAAATCAAAATATTTCAAAAGTCCTACCCTATTTTAAAAATTATTTAAAATTAATCTGTTATATGAGAACATATTTTGACATAAAATACTTGCCACGATATAAAACTTTTTCCAGAAAAAAAAAGAGAGAGCTTATTAAATGCATAAGCAGTATCTTTTTTTCTATAGCTGATATTGAAGAAATAAATTTTCTCTCCTTTTTCATCTTCTCCTCTTATCTCTTTTTCTTTTCTCTCCTCCTCTTCATTAAATACATAAGTATTGTTACACTATCCATGTGATCAAAGGTGAGAAAAAACACATCACCATAGTTATGATTTACACAGAATGCACACTTCACTAAAAAGTTGTAATGTATTGAAAAACCTACTAAAATATCATATGTTATATAGCACATTTCAAACTATTTGGGGCAAACATTTTGCTGCTCTTTTGTTTTCATCCTTTATACTTGATTTATTTTCAGGGCTGTTGGATGTTAATTTATATTCATTTTTAGAGAAATGAATCAAAGTAATTTACGCATCTGTATAATTAAACATTGTAGCTTTATTTTATGTATAATATTACTTAATTTTTATGACTTTTTTGTGTTATATTTTTTAAAACAATTTCCAACGTGCAGGAAAGAGTATCTTTCTAAGGTTTCGCAAAAAAATAAACTGATGTCTTCTTTTTTTTTCACTTTCAACAAAACATATAATCATGTCTTTTTCCGTTCAAGATGACGTACTAAAACGCGTGTAGTTTTTTATCGAGTCGATTCTCAAAACGGGATGTTGATAATCATCGGCGTGGGTTTTTTTTTCCGCTGCTTGTCAGAAATTTTTTTCAAGGGAAAGAACTATTTTGCGTATGAAACGGAAATGAATTACAGCCACGTCATCATGACATTCTTCACAGCTGTTTTAGTTAATTTATATTGACTGTCACTAACCCGTATGTTTCGCATTCCGTTTTAGATCGGGAAATGAACTTAAAAATTGAATTAACTAAACTGAGTGGCGCAACATCCCATGACGGCCTAGGCCTACTGTGCCTATCTCAAGTTTCGTTGACCTTAGGCGCTGAGGTGCATGTGCAGATGTTCCGGTCAGGTAGTTAGTCTAATGCAAAAGCCCCAGTGTTTAGTTTCCAAGCAAGCTTGGTACACATTCATCGATCGACTGAAGGGATGAAAGGCTGAGTCAATCTTGCCTAGCCCGGGACCCCGTGGAAGCGTAATATACTACCACTCAGCCACTGGGCTTCATTTACGGAATTAGACAGAGAACAAAATTTCATGCATGGCTTGTAATAACAAACTGTACTGATAAATTAATCAAGCTTTGCAAGCTATTACTAAGTGAAATCTAGTACTATTGAAATAGTACAAAGGCAAGAAAAAGGTACTATTTTCAAAATAGTACCACTTGTGTTTATGCTTAAGTCTCTAATGGTCTTTTCCAAAGAGATGTTCAACCGTAGACAAGAAAGGGATTCTTCCTGTCGAAGGCTTTTTTTCAATTCTTACTATTAGCTCACACACTCTCTATATAAATATATTTATTTATTTATCTTCGTGGAATTTTCAATCGTTAATAAAACACATTTTAAGAAGGTACGGCACACACATGAATTTTTGAAAAATGATCGATTTTGACTTTTTTACATTTTTTAAAAGTTTAAACATTTCTGCTTAAAATGATGTATGGTATATAGAAATACCATAAATAGAAGTATTTTTTAAAAGGAAACCACTCTCATTGACATGCAGCGTCAAATGATCTTCTCTAGGAGACAGTTCATCATGCTTAATTTTTCGATGACAGCGTGATTTCTTTTGTCAACAATTAGTATAATATTTTTTTTTTACACATAAACGAAATGTTTTTCTTTTGAAGAAAGGAAAAGACAACTAAACATAGTTAATTTTTTTTCTCGTTTGGTTTATTGTTTAATGTGATTATATGTTCTTGTTTGAACTTGTTGATAGTGAATTCTAATTTATTTATCCGGAATTTTTTTTCTGTTTAATCAAGTTTTACATTAAATTATTTCTTAGTATTTTATTAACGACAAAAGTTACGGGGAGATCTATAAAAGTATTCGGAAAACGTAAAAAAGTCGGCGTTCAAAAAATGAATGCTCAAAATGTTCCAACTATCACATAAGACAGCACAGAAACTATTGTTCAAAGTGCTTCAAAACAAAAATTTATTTCAAACAACAGTTTACATGAAAATATGGAAGGAAGTAATGAAAAAATGTTTTAATAGATTTAAATTTATTGAATTATGCTTTATTGAACTTTGCTGTTTGTAAAAACTGTGGCCATTCCATCTCACTGGAGGCTTCTATAAGAGTTGGAATTGTGTATTACATGGAACTTTGTTGTAGTTTTTGTTAAAAAAAAAACATGGTTTCTCCATACCTCAAATGAACTGAGGAATGAAAATAAACTTTAACACTCAAATATCAGATTGGTATTTGCTTTCAGATCTATTAGAAGAGGTCGCTCTGCTGCAGAAACATTCCGTGGACTTATGAACTTGCCATCTCTAACTGAAAAATTCCGTACCTATACAGAATTGTTGTTCGACTCTACTAAATTTACCTGTGGAAAATCAATGAGAAATTCTGTTGAAGAGGCAACAAGAATAGAAGATAGTCGTGACATTGCTATTGCCTTAGATGGTTCATGGCAGAAAAGAGGATATCAGTGCCTCAATGATTGTTACAGCTACGAGTGTCGATACTGGAAAAGTTATTGACTTTGAAGTTTTTTCGAAACATTGTCGGTGCAAAACTGTATTTTATTCTGTTCATTAACCATCATGTATTGCCAAATATAGTGGATCAAGTGGAGGAATGGAAGGGAAAGGTGTAACGTCATATTTGAGAGATCCGAAACTCATTATGGCGTTCGTTACACAAAATATTTGGGCGATGAAAATTCAAGAGGTTTTTCATCGATACTTGCTCTGAAACCCTTATGACACCCAAGTGGAAAAATTAGAGTGTGTTGAGCATATCCAAAAGCATATGGGCCTCGTCTTCTGGATCTCAAAAGAAAAAACGGAGGGAAAAAATTAAGTGATGGAAAAAAGCCTTGTGACGGGCTCACGCGTCTTTTCTGTAACATAACCTCTGGGTTCTTTGACGACCAAGATTAATGGCAAATCTTTTCCAACCCAAATCCAAGAAGTGAAATGCAATTGTAAAATGCAAATAAGATAGCCTTTAAAAGAACAGAAGTTTTAGTAAGCGGGATGGCAATTTAGAGAAAGTTCTGTTTGGAAGAGATAGAAGTGTAATTTGACGGCCTATCGAAGATTACAGATTCCTAGCCATTACTACAAAATGCATACTATTGCACGCGTGTCTAAAAATCTCTCTGAAAGTGATTGAACCTTTGCGTGATTCAAGGTAGGACTGATTATTTGATATTAGAACTCGTAATATTATCAGAATTGAAAGTAGGTGGATAATATAATTATTTAGATAAGTGATCCAAGTTACGCGATCAGGTTTAGCTACAGCTACGTGTTTGGTTTATTCTCACTTAATATAAGTTTATCCAATTTATTAGAAATTTAAGTTAAACTCTTAATAAAGTCATATTAAGAATTCTAAAATGTCGATTCATTTCGAGAATCCCACACCTCTAATTCACGCTGACAACCAAAGATATGGTCGCCATAGAACGACCATATCACAGCCTAAGTGGTCGCAATCGACTCACCGACAATTTAATTTTAAAATTTCAGAGGTATTATGGTATGGCTATTAGAAACAATACCGATGATTTAGAAAGCATGAAAACTGCTGTTTGGGCTATTTATTTTCATCTTTTGTCTACAAATGAGAGCCCTCAACATGGATTGTGTCCTGCGGGTACAAATTCATTGCGCAAGTTTCAAAAGGCAGAAGCTGAATTTAACGAAAAGCACTATGATCATAAAAAACATACACACGTGCCATTTCCCACCATGAATGAAATTAATCCAATTTTTAGAGATCTAGCTGACCCTATGTTATTAAAAAAATATCTACATGGAAGGACTCAAAATCTCAATGAGTCAGTTAATAGTTCCATATGGTCAGTGATTCAAAAATCTACGTTTGTAGAGTTAAAAACTCTAAAATTAGGGGTAAATAGGGCAATTGCACAATTCAATATGAGTCATATAGCAAAACTAATAATTTTAAGACATCATGGTATTGAAACAGGTTATAATTGTGTGTCATGCTTTAAAAAATTAGATGCACGTAAGATTCGTGTAGCCGAACGAAAGCATCTTGAGATACAAAAAAGGGCTAGATTGCTAAAAATAATGAGAAAAAAAAAAATTAGAAGTCTTTTATAGTACCAGAGAATAAAGAAAATGTTCCATATGCTTTACAAATTTTTACTTTAAAGCCTATTTACTCAAAATGCAATATTTTTCACTTTATGTACTATATTCTCAAAAACAAATAAATGTAGGATCCTCAAATTTTCAGTCAGCTTACTTTCAACATGTTTACACATTTTAATGGAGAGAATAAGATATATCTAGCGAACTTTTTTAAATAAGGTCCTTTTAAACTAAATTTTAAGGAAAAAAATCTCACATTTTTTCAAAAATTCATAATTATTTTAATTAAAGTCTTATTGATAGTACATATAACCATCTGTGAAACTTTCATCTGTCAGTAGCAAGTAGTTTCTGAGAAAAAGGTACGTAAACTTATGTAATTTAACATGGGCTCCTATGGAAGTGCCAGATCCCCTTAAAGCACTCAGTTGAGCTGAAATTTTATATACATGGTTATTTCGGATGGCAATACAGTAATTTTAATTATAATTAATGAAAATTAATTGATTAAAACTAATTATTTAAAGAATTACAAATACAGCCACATTGGCATCCTTTTTGGTGACTGAGCGACCCTTTTGGCGACTTGGGGCAAAACTTTAAAATATTTTTTTTTCTCCCGTTTTAAAGCATTCAGTTGAACTGAAATTTTATATACACGATTGTTTGGGATGACAATACGATATTTTAATGAGAATTAATAAAAATTAATTACCACTTAATGTTGTAATTCTGTCCTATGTATATACGTATTTATATTAATTGTAACTATTTAATAAAAAGTAGCTAAAATAAAATTTTTCTTTGTTGATCTATAAGTAGGAATTGACTTAAAATTTTTTTTTATATTACTTGTATTAGTAAAAAATGGTACTGAGAGATTTTGAGATTAAGATGCAAAAATATTTTATATTCATATTTCCCTGTATGATTTGTGATTTAATTTTAATGAAACCGGTATTGAATTTGCATAATTCTTTTTAGTTCTTAAAGGAGCATTTTGCATATGTGTTAAGGTTGCTATAGCCAAGTGATCGCGGGCACAAACTCGTGGCAGTCCTTGCTTCTGTCGAGTAGTGGACTCTGGTCCTGGTGTAACGGGTCTATTCGTGAACCTCCTACTAATCCTCTTAGGAAATTTTCTTCTTTTAAATGCTGCTCTATTAAAAACTTTCTCCCGAAGAAGAAGATGCAATTTATGTAAATCAAGGCTTATATTTAAGTATTAACTTTTAGGTTCGAAAGTGAGAGAGAGAGGTTTGGAGCTAGATGAAAGAAGTTAGGGATTAACGTAATGTAGTAGAAAGCCATTCGTGAAAGTCTTGTTAATTAATTGCTTAATATGTAAAAATGTTAATTGACGATTTGGTCAATAAGATATTTAAATTGGAATAGTGTTGGGTTGAAGTAGGATAGCTTAGAACGGAATTTGGATTATTTGGAATGTATATTATCAAAACGTTCTAAAAGTAATCCATTCAGTTCATAATTAATTACCTCGTCTACCTTGTTTTTGCTCCAATACTTATATGTACATTTCGTAATCCGGGTTGTTGAGATTTGTTAGGTTGTTGAGACTTGTTAAAAAAATATTTATTTTGTGTTGTGTGTATTTGTTTTGTCATTTTGGCTTGATGTAGAAGCTTGTGACGGATCTATTCGCGTACCTTCCGCTAATCCTCTTGGGAAATCTTTGGGCTATCATTCGCGTTTATTCACAACCAACCCTTCTGAAGAAGAAACCGTGATATTAAAATTAAAGCTACTATATATAGTCAGGGTTTTCTAGCTAGCATGAAGAGAAGAGAAAGAAAGCCAGGAGTCAGGTGAGATTGCTACTGATCAGGTATCATTACAAATTACTAAATATTTCAAATATTAAATAGACGAGGATTTAAAGTGACGATTAAACTTAAATTAACGATGAGCTAATTGAGATAATTGAATTGATCCTAAATTAAAGTAGTCGATATTCATAGTTTTCGTATAATTCGTGCATCTCGTTATTGTTCCACTTGTATTGTTCACATTGAGACATTCTCTTCGTGAATTTAAGTGAATCAGTGTTTTTAATTTGGTTGACCAATAAATAAGTTGGTTTTGAATATGTCTAGTATTCCTTCCCTTCCTCCCACACATCTAGGCGGGCAAGAGAGAAGGGGTACTCCCTCACAAGCTTGACGAGTTGGATTCCAGATCAGCAGTCGACCTTGTCATTTAAAGGTAATCTAAAATTACGAAGTCTATTATCAATAAAACTCGTGATGCTTTGAAATGCGATTTTAATAACCAATCTGTCAAGGTGATTTAATAGCTTGTATTAATTAGGATCAAATAAGTAAGGATAAAATCGAGAAAATGAAATCGTAAATTAGTGTGATTGCTGAAGGAGTGGTCAGTTAAAACACATAATAATGGAAAACAGGGATTGTTGTTCTTTTCTGGAGTTGATCTTAGAGAAATGCCTAATAATTTTCTTGTATCATCCTTGGATTAGCTTAGCAGTCATTTTTTTTTCTTTCTGACTTGACTAAAATTTTTCAAAATTATTTTAATATTTCATTTAATTTTAAAATTTGTGTGTGGTGGTGGTAGGGGGGTATTTTTTTAAATATTTAATAAAACATTCTTTTTATTATTTTAAGTGCTTCTTTAATGCTTTTCTACACTTGATAGTGATGATATAAAACTTTATTTTTATTGAAGAATACAGAAGTTATAAAATACTTCTCAGTTTATGAACTACAGCCTTTAAAGGAAAGGAAAAAATATTAAAAAAATTTACGACTCTGTTGGGAAAAAAACCATAGCTCGACCGCATTTATGTTGATTTTTCTCTCTTCACTTCATATCCATTCATTAAAGTTCCCGACTCGTCAAATAAATAGTCTTTGAAAAACACTTCATGAAATATTGAAACCATAAGCAAAACTAGCACTTGGGGTGGCCAAATATGTCAGAATCCCTACAATACCAAATGGCTTCTAGAAGGGAAAGAATCAATTACTCTCCGCCTTCTACCACTTTTATGTATCTCTCTCTCTGTGTCATTCCCTACTCCTCTTTTTTTTCTTAACCTTCTCCATGCTCCCATTAGCAATGCAAAATAACGGCTCCAGAAGAATTCATGCAAAGTAAATACAACCGGAAATCAATAAATGTGTGCGAAGCCTTAAAGACAAATCTTTCCCGATAGAAATAATTTTTTTTCCTGAAAAAAAAATAAAGAATTTTTTTCCTCTCTTTTTCTTTCTCTCTCTCTCTCTCTCCCTTCTTTCATTCAAAAACAGCTTGAGTCGATCCAAATTTTAACGGTTTAGTGAAATTTTCTAGTGTTAAAAAAAAAATTTTTTTTATTCCTCAAACTTATTTTTTATGTTTTATATTCACTTCCGTTATGGCCTCTTCTCTCTCTCTCTCTCTCTCTCCAGCCTAACATTTTCGGGACTTCGTTTCGGTGAATTGAAAAATTCAAATTGACTTAAGAGGATTCAAGAAAAAAATAAAAATGGAAAAGTTAAAAGAACAAAAGAAACGTTACCGTGGGCAACCATAACAGATTTTTTAAAATGTGATTTCGATGTGGTTTGAATTTCATTACATGAGAGATGGGAAGACTGAAAGAGACGTTTTAAAATCAATAGAGAGAAATAAAAAAAATTCTTAAAACTAAGTTAAAACAGCGAAAGAACTTCACGAGATACCCGAGAAGTTATTTTCGAATGGCCAATTGTACCAGAAAGATCACAAGAGGTGTTTATTACTAAAGCAGGATACCATTCCAAATCCTTATTTGGAAACAATCTTTGAACGACGAGAATTGGTAAACCATTTGTGATCAGCGATGATGTAGCCGAGTCATGTGTTTGGGTCTTGATTTCAAGAAAAATAGAATAATGAACATTCTCTCTATGAATACAGGGTGGTCACGAATTCATGATACAAATTTCGAGGGTAGGTACAGGAAATTGTAACAATCCGTTATTGCAGGGGTGCAAGTAGCGCGGTGAGGCACAAACACAAAAAGTAAGAGACGAAAAAAAAGACACACACACACACACACAAAGTGTTTATTGAAAGCGTCGACGACAAGTGTAATGTTTACAATAACTGTTCTAAATTGTTTCCACCAATAGCGATACATGCTTGACAACGTGTGACGGGCGCACGCGTCTTTTCTGTAACATAACCTCTGGGTTCTTTGACGGCCAAGATTAATGGCAAATCTTTTCCAACCCAAATCCAAGAAGTGAAATGCAAGTGTAGATGCAAATAAAAGAAAGAAGTAAAAGGACAGAAGTTTTAGTAAGCGGGATGGCCATTTAGAGAAAGTTCTGTTTGGAAAAGATAGAAGTGTAATTTGACGGCCTACCCAAGATTCACGGATATCTAGCCATTACTACAAGGTGCATACTATTGCACGCGTGCCCAACAGCCTATCTGAAAGTGATTGAACCGTTGCGGAATTCAAGGTAAGACAGATTACTTGAAATCAGAATTCGTAATATTGTTAGAATTGAAAGTAGGCGGATAATATAATTATTTAGATAAGTGATTCAATTGCGCGATCTGTTTTAGCTACGGCTACGTGTTTTGGTTTATTCTCAATTAATATAAGTTTGTTCAATATATTAGAAATTTAAGTTAAACTCTTAATAAAGTCATATTAAGAATTCTAAAATGTCGATTCATTTCGAGAACCCCACACCTCTAAGTCACGCTGAAAACCAAAGATAGGGGCGCCAAAGATCGACCATATCACAAACGTCGGTGGAGTAATTGGTATTTCACGCATACGTGTAGCAGCTTCGGATATTCCAGCAACGAGATCCTCATCTGTATCAAGTGCAGTCGCAAAACAAGATTTTTCAGATGTCCCCATAAAAATCGGAAGTTCGGGTGGCCAAAGGACTGGTCCACCACGCCTGTTTCACGAAGTTGACGAAATAACCGCTGAAAAATTCTATGATTCGGTATTCGTCGATAAGGAAACTATATGTGATACATTGATAGCGCAGTACTGCCATTGCCATTTTCACGGCCGTATATGTGATATCTGCTTGTTCTTTTCGCCATACGTAAAACCTCTCATCTTAGACGTCAGCACAATTGCGAATGGCGCTTCCCCTACAATGATGCATCATGTTGAACGGCGGCTAGACATCTACTGATCCCTACCGGCAACGTAACCAGCCGATATAACTCCATTTCTCGTTTCTTTTCCAGAGGTTTGCTCCTCGCAACGTCACTTACGCCCATACATTCTTATACAATAAATGATTATTACAATGTTATGTATCTACCCTTAAAGTTTGTACCATGTATTCGGGACCACCTGTATAATCAAGCTTCTACGTCTATATGTGGTACGTAAGTCAGGATAGTGAGGCACTAATTCAACTAGCTATTTCATTACTTCACTTGTGCAGAATTATAACTCTATCACCAATTACTTCGCATAGTTCAGAAGTGTAGTTCAATTAAATTAAATCCTGCTGAATGTAATATGGTTTGTCAAAACCTCAGGGTTCCGTTCTAGGGGTAACGTTCTGTATGTTTTCCATTGGGGTCGAATTTAAGTGAGTTTATTGCTAAATAAAATGTCACATCTCTGTCTTTAATGTCATGAAAGTTATCATTGACCTCGGTTACTTACTATGTTAACCTATTTTTCAATTACTACTGTTAATTCACTTTCTCCCTGTATGTATGTATATATATATATATATAATATCTGTCGTTCAAATTTTCAATTGCTAATAAAATACTTTTTATTTATCCACTCAAGTTCAAATACAATTTTTTAAACTTGTAGTGGAGGACACTTGATGTTAATACAGTTTTTTTTCAAATAATTATTCATTAATTAAATTTTATTTTTTAAATTCTGTGTTATTTCTGTCGAAGTTACAACTGGATGCAACAGAGGGCGCCAGTAATGTTTTCTAACGAAGTAGGAATTGACTTAAATTTTTTTTTATATTGCTTGTTTTTAAGAAACTTTTTCTAAACGTATATTTGCTCACTCAATAATTTATCTTCTCTTCTCAATTGCTGTAAATTAAATAAAACTTATTGTAGATTGTAAGAAAATATATTGTAGTACAGTCAAATTCAATGGTGCAACAGCCCATGAGGGCCAGGGCCTACTGTGCCCGTCCCATTATACGTGACAATTGGGCGCTGAGGTGCATAAGCAGATGTCCCGATCAGGTGGTCAGTCTGAAGCGAGACCCCCAGTGTCTTGGTACTCAGTCCCCAAGAAATCTTGGTACTCATTTATCGACCCACTGCAGTAGGGATGAAAAGCTGAGTCGACCTTGCCCGGCCCGGGAATAGAACCCGAACCTGTGGTGTAGAAGCGCAATACGCTACCACTCGACCCCTGGGCCTATTGTAGTACAATCACAGTGCTGGTGTTATTTTCTAGGATTTCGCATGTAGGTGACTGAAATAAAAGGAACACTAAAAAATGTTTCAAAAGAGGTAGATTTTAATGTTAGATAGTTAAGATTTTATGTAGGAAGTACCTAATGAAAAATCAATGAAAATATAATATACATATGCAATATTTTTGATACCTAATTGATATCAAAATCGTATTTTCCAAATTTAAATTCGTATTAATTAGCATATTGATTACATTTTTATGACTGGATTAAGTCAAGGGTTCCCAACCTTTTCTTGTATGTGGAACCCTGTTTCTCATTTTTTAGCATATAGAGATCTACATGCTTAAAGTTATTATTTATATGTAATATCGAATTATCTTCGACTTAAAGCATCAGAGGTTGTATACTGGAAAAAGGAAATAGTAATGTAAAAGCTCAATAATAACTTGACAAAATATACAGTATTGTATACAATTCCTACTATTTTTTATATAGTTCACTCTCTCTCTCTCTCTATATATATATATATATTAATAAAATACTTTCTATTCATCCATTCAAGTTTAAATACATTTTTTGAACGTAATGGATGACACTTGATGTTTATACAGTTTTTCAAATATTAATTAATTAATTAAATTTTATTTTTTTATTTTACATTTTGCATTATTTTTGTCGAAGTTGCAATTGACTGCAACAGATGGCGCCAGTACGTTTTTCTAACGAATTACTTGTTTAATTACTTTGTTACTTAATATTACTTGTTTTTCAAAGGAAGTTCAGTTACACAACTGATCACCCTAGGAGCTGCCACTGCTTGTAAGTGTTGCATTAATAATACAAGCAACAAATTTCATCAAAGTGATGCCAATTACTGATAAAACTGAAGTGACTTACCTCTAACTAAATTTTTTTCGATTACTTGGTGATTAAATAATGATTTATTTTTAAACAGTTTTCTGTCGATCGAATTTATTTCTGTTAACTAAATTAATTGTTATTAATAATAATTTTTTGTGTGTATTCCATACCCCCATTCGTTCATATTAGGGATCCTCGGTACACAATTTTTTTTTCTGTTGGACTCTTTCGAAGACGCTATGGATTTCACTTAAAATAATCAAATGAAAGGAAAAAAGTGTCATTTTTGTGTGAATTAAGATAATATATTTGTGTCATTTTACATATTTAAGTGTGGAGCTACTGTGGAAAACATTTGGAATTTCAAAACATTTTTAATATTTTTAATTTCTTTTCCGCTATTTAATTTAATAATTTACTTCAGCAAACAAATGGGGCTGCGGTAGCCCAGTGGTCAAGGCATTGGATCATGGTAAACATGTCATAAGTTCGAGCCCAGTACCACTCAAGACCCGCCGTGTAGGGGAGCGATGCGCATTAAATCTGTCGAGAGCCCAAATGTTCTCCCGTTAGTGTGGTGGGCTAATAAGGAGAGTGGGTGCCAGCTCAGGTGTCGTCTTCGTCACTTGACCATGGTTCAAAATGACGAGGTCCGTCGCCAAAGGCCCCCGTGTAGCTGAACAGTGCGACATTAATATTCACTCACTCAGCAAACAAATATTCAAATATGTAAATACTAATTCAAATACGATAGATAGAAGTGATGGTTCTCAGATAAAAGAATAGCCATACTACTAACACACACAACACATATTTATTATTTCTTTAAATAATTTAAGAGCTTTTAAAACTGTTTCTGTGCTGAGAAAGAATACGTTGAATACTTTTCATGTATAAATTTCTTCTAAATCTTTTTTTTTTTGCACAGATGAGATGGCAAGTGGAGATTGATTTTATTTCAAAAAGTAAAATGATATATTAAAATTTTTTAAAAAAATATTTTGTGTACCGTATGTAAGTCATATTAATGACGATAAATAATTGAAGCTTTAGTGATATAAAAAGCTCTAAAATATCATATTTAAACTATATATACGAATGAGATAATTTTTTGAAATTCATTTATAATAACTGAATATAAACATGAACTTGCATTACAATTAAATTTATAAACGCATTAATTTAATAATTTAACACAGTAAGTAAAATATTACGAAATATTTCAATAATTATGATTGTTTTAGTATGAATCCAAGAGCTCTTAGTGATTTATTAGTTTAAAAAATTCCTTCAATATTTTGTATTCGCCGAGATTTACTTCCAACTTTAATCTATTGTTTTAATATGTCTTTAATTATAAAACTGAACAAATATTTTTGTTGGTATATTTTTGAAAGTTTAAATATATCACATGTTTCTACATAAATTTGGTAAGAAAAAAAAGTTTCATCTTATAAAAACCTACGCCAAATAGCAGTTAACGGTAACCGTATATATAGAGCGAAGAAAATACTGAATACATTCCGTAGTCTAGACATTTTGACGAAATGGTCACTGTTAACTGCTTTTAGGCTTCTATCGTTGGTAATATAATTTATTACTAGACTTCAAGTACGTGTTTCTTGAATGAGCGAAAAGTTTTTAATCTACTCGTGAAATAATTAGATTTTCTTCAAGAATAGTCCAGCTTGGATTTTAAAAATGATAGTTACGGAACGTTCTATTCTTTTTAAAGTTTTATTTATTCCTTATATATTGTTACGAAATTGGTGTCAAATGGTGTAAATAAGTTGTATTTGGACGTGTAATGTGTGTGTGCCTTTATCTTATTCTAATCTAGATCTAATTTATTTATTGTGTATTTAATTTGTGTATTGTAATATTCACAAGCAACTCCGTCCCTTACGTTATAATGGTGATTCAATGGGAACTTGGCGAAATCTTGGCGATAGAGCCAAGTTGGCGTCACTTTTGGTTACCAAGTTGGCGGTGACCATTTGGGCGAGTTCGGGACCCTCTGGATTCTTCTAGAAATTAGTAGAGAAATTCTCTAATTTCAAGACCTATGGCACAAGCGGGTCTTTCTCGATTTGTCCGCGAGGGATATAAATAGAGAGATGTTTGTCGAAAGTCAGTTAGTCTGGTTTTTGACTAGCAATCAGTTAGTATTGCTTTGACTGTTGAAGCGATTAGTGATTACTTCGGCTGTTGAACGAGTCATTAATAATAATAATGATAATAAAATAAAATCTTTTATAATCTTTTATATACCTGTATTTTAGAGATCAATAATTGTGTCTGAGTACTATTGAAGGTGTGAAGACCTTCTGAGATTTATTCTGTGAATATTGCTGCTGAATCCTGTATTTAAAGGATTGGATTTTCTACTATAAATTCTTATCGCTCTTAAAGAACTGTCTTATTCTTTGCGACTGATCTGTATAAAATCCTCGAACCCCGATCAACGTAACAATATTTTCCTTTCGAAATTCTAGTTCGTCTATTTTCTTTTGTAATATTTTACAATGATATATTCGTAAAATATTTGCTTTTCAAATCGAATATTTTTGTTAATATGTTTCTGCTTGAAATTTCACATAATATATATCTTTTAATTGTAGACTGCAATGAAGTAAGTTAATAAAAGATGAATATTATTTTGCATGCATTATGTACAGCTCTGGCAGCGAAACAATCGGAGGGAGGGGAGGGGGAAGGATGTGTGTAATGTTTCTGAAAATAAAGCATATTTTTCTCAATTAGAGGGGAAAAAAACTAAAATAATTTGTCTACTAATGAACTTGAATTTAAAATTCTAATATGTTATTTTTTTAGAATATTTCTGCTTACCTACTTACCTCCTCAAACCTGTGATTGTACAAAATAATTAGAATGTAACACACAAAAGACATTCGAAACAAAAAAAAAAGAAGAAAGGTTTTCATTTTTGTTTACATTTTTCTTTTGAAAATATTTTTACATCTGCTTTAGTTACTATAATGTGTTTTTTCAAATACTTAAAATTATTTAAAAATTGTAAAAAAAAAATACACTCAATAGTACATAATTTTTATTATAAAGTTATTTTAAATTTGTTATTAATGCTTGAAAATTATTTTTTATCGGATATTTCAAGCATTTTCTTTGTTTTCCGATGAAATATTACGAATATTTTCATGAATTACTTTTCATCAAAAATATAAGCATTAATGGTTAAATAAATTAAATAAGAATAATTGGCAATTTCTTCTGTAAATAGATATAAAATGTAGTAAATTTGAGATTTTTGTATTGTTAGAATTGATCCCATATTGAAGCAGTCTTTTGTAGAATGAAAATCTTTTTTTCCTGAAAATACTTTTTAGTATCAGGGTTTCATAATAATTAAATATCTTCATGAAATGAATTTTTTTATTCCATTAAATTGAGATATTTTGTTTTGCTGGATTTATGAAATTTTTTGAATGATTATTGTAAGTTTCGTCGGTGATATTCTTCAGCTGTAAATAATATCTATTGCTTTCCCATTTTCTTGACTGTCACTTTTTATTTCCACTTTTAAAAATAAGTCAAAGCGTTATAATGCTTCGTTTTTCTTAGACGTGCGTTAAAATTTGAGCTAATTATCCAAGAAAAACGTGTTATATCAATAAGTTAATTTTCATTATTATAATTTGTCAGAATACATACTTTTCCATAATGAATTTCAAACGACGTATTTAATTTTTATGGTCTTCTATTATGCTAGCAATGCTATAAAATTCCCAATAAGGTTTTTCTTTACACTTTTTATCCAAATGGTGGTTTTTCTATAATCAGTTCTTTAATATGTTTACACTTTAATGGCTAATGTAATATAATAGTCACAATAGCTTTAATACCACAATTTATGTGTTTTTTATTCGCAAGCTGTAAAGAACCGCCTTCAAAATTGGCTAATTTGGTAGCAAGAATTTTTTAGAACAAAAAAAGAGAACAAAAATTCTTTTGCAATTATGAAAGTTTTTCAGAAAAGAACAAAGACTTTTTGTAAGTCTTGTTGTTAATTGACTTAGAAAAGCCACAAGAAGATGTTTCATTAATTATTCTCAAAACATTAAGCTTTCTGAAACTTTATGAGTTTCTTTAATGACCATTCCGAGAAATGGCGAAACAATTAGCGCAGTTGGGGAAAAAATGAAGAACTTTGTTCTGTTCCATGTTCTTAGAAGAAAACGTTGGATTTTTGTTTTTCAGTATTCATTACATTAAAAAAAAGGTTTCAGTCTCTACTAAAGTTAATTTATAGGAAACTAATTTTAGTATGTTTCTTAATAAACTTTTCTATAATTATGATTTAATTGTGCAATAAGTGAAAGGTATTATACAGGTTACTGAGATAGAATTTAATGTAAATAGCCAATAATCTAAACATTTCAAATCACTTTATTAGACAACATGTTACAAGAGTTTTTTTGGCTTGATGACTAGAAGTAAAAAGTAACTCTAATAAATGACTAGTTTTAGAAAATTCGCTTAGAAATATCACTGATGCATATGAATTAATATTGCAAACAAAATGCTGGAAAAATATAATTGTTTGTTTTTAAATTTATTGTATTTTATAAAAAGTGAATTTTAATCATAAAAATTAAATTTCAGGTATTTAAGTAAAGGAACACATAAATATTTTTAAGCAATCTAGAAAATTATAGATTTTGAAATTGAAAAATTGTTATATATATTTTTTTATCTATACTTAATGTATAACCATTCAACTTGATGGTGAAATAACACTTTTAAAATGAATACTAAAACTATATTTTGGATTTCTCATTTTGAAGTAATGAGTTTTAATTATAAATTTTTTATTCAAATACGTAAAATTAGTTTTTTTTTCTCTTTTTTTAAAATTTACCTTTCTAATTTTAAAGATTGTTATACGTTTTGTTGAAGTAATAATTGAAAATATATAAAGAACATTGACTTTAGGAATTATCTCTTGTTCATAATTTAATTAATAAAATCACAATAAGAATCATATTGTAAATAAAAGTTATTGAATTCTCTCAAAACTGATTTTTGTTACGGAGTTGATATTATTAGTTAGTGAGAAATGATTTTAAAATCAGTAGGATAATCCCTAAGCAAATTTCCTTCAAATAATAAATATCAAATTATCTAAATAAAAACAAAAACAATTTACATCTGTATTTTCCGCTAAATATAAAACACAAATTATTAATCACATTTTTTTGCGCTTAAAAAAACAGTAAACAATTTGTAAAAAATAACATTTAAAACTGAAATGGAAGAAAAGAAATAATATAATCAATTTTTATATCCTATTACCACTTGATTAAAGTAATGCCATTCAAGTCTGTTATGTCCCAATCTTTCAATTTAAACAAGATATTTCTTTTTAGTTCATTGAGATATATACAATTCTGAGATATTTCTTCTTTTTTGTCATTGAAACCATGTTCGTCGTCTTGGGCAAATATCAAATTAGTCCGCCACACGACGTAAACGTTTACAATCCTATAATGATTATTTATATTGTCTCTTACATTTGTACAAGAATTGTTCAAAACGTTGCCTATTAACATTATTGCAGTTTGACGTCGTTGTGGTTTTTAGTGCTTTGAAAACTTTTAAAACACTTGGAGATTGTATTGTAGATGATGGATTCATCTCTAATTAATTCACCCAGAAAATTTTCAAGTCTGGAATTCAGGCCTTCATTGTTCGGTTTATTATGTGTATTAATCGAGATTCAACTTGTTTACATCTTTATCGTGTTCCAGCAATGAGGTAATTTCTCTTCTGAAA
Organism: Trichonephila inaurata madagascariensis; assembly: GCA_019973955.1. NCBI lineage: Eukaryota > Metazoa > Arthropoda > Arachnida > Araneae > Nephilidae > Trichonephila > Trichonephila inaurata. Next base: position 73,859 of record BMAV01007857.1, read on the forward strand.
TTAGTCCAAAGACTATTATAACTCAATCGAGAACGTATATGAATTAATCAATTTAATCTATTTCAATTTAAAGAATGGTAGTACTTATGGATCCAAATTCACTCACTAAGTCAAGTTTGCTTTTTGTTCTAGAGACGATGGAATGATATAAAATCTCTTTTAAGGTTTTTAACAATTTTAAGTCAGCGTAACTCAAGTTCTTCCTTTAGTGAGCGTTTCTATTGAGTATAATACCGATTAAACATGAGGATTTTTAATGAGATGGATAAATTCTGCACTCAATTACGTGACCATGCTAGCCTAGTGGTCATGGTCACGGACTCGTGGTCAGCGTTTCACGGGTTTGAGTCCTGGTGCCTCTGAAGATCCGCATGTAAGGGGGGCTGATGCAAATTAAATTTATATTGCTCAAAGTCCTCCCATTTGCATGGTGTGGTAGTTTGAAGAAGGGGTGCCAGCTTACGAGTCATCCTCGTCACTTACCCTCGTGTTGCTTTATAGTGCGACTTAAAGAAACACTCTGAACTTAATTGTTGCTAAATTTGTGTTGAGTTTCTATTGTTTGAATTTATGAATGTGGGAAATGTGTAAAAGGTGTGAGTTACCTTATAATTTATAGTATCACCAGTATTACTTCTATTTACTATATATTGATCACCAAAGGAAGAGCTTGGATTCCACCCATGCCACGTGACATGCAATTTTTTTCTACGAATTCCAATAAGCGTTTAGAAGCCCTGTTTAGTATACTTCCAAATTGCCCTCTTAAGTGCAAGTTACTTTTCTAAAGCTACAAAAATAAAATACCTTTTTAGCACATAAAATATAAATAAATTGCTTAGATTTACTCTTTTATTCATTACTTTAATTTTCTCAATTTCTCTCTGTGATGAAATAAATAGAAGAGAAAGAGCAAGAGCTCTTGTTATTGTGGCCAATCTGTAGTTGTATTGCTTTTTTCTTAAAATTATGATAAATATGTGGTTTGATTTATTGAGACGTTGTGTTGAGTTGCTTCCAGTTTTCATACATGAGCATTAAGTCTCACCTGTATGGTGCTCAAAGCTAAGGAAAACGACAGGTGTACATCTAGCCCCTTGCCACGATGAATTTCGTGGGCCTCGATCTGACTACGTCAGACAGGTGGCAGGAGCCACAACAACACAACAGCTTGTTTCTATTTTAATGCCTTTTGATTTAAACTAATGACAGACTTGAAATCTGACTCATTGCTGAACTTTAATTAATGATTAACTAAAGTCACGATCAGGGATGGAAATCTGAAAATAAACTTCGTGTTGAGTATGGACATAAATGTATATGAGACAGTACTTCAAGTGATGAATGGTCTGCCATGAGCTTTTAACTTTGTCTTCATGAACTTCAGGACAGCTGTACAACATATGTATGCTTTTAGACTAGTTATCCCCTTCTGGAATGTTTAACAGAGTCGCATTTGATTTTGATATCGATGGCATCAGATTATCCCGATGTAAAAGTTTGAGCGACATCATTTTTTTAAAAAAAAACTCAAAAAATAGTCTTTTTTTTGTTGAATGTGGACTAGAGAAATATCGAACTTTCCTATGTGCCGTCTGGCAAGTACAGCTCAGGTTTCACCAGGGGAGCTTGTGTCCAGTCCGACAATATCCACTCTGGTGCCACTGGCACATCTTGGCTTCTTCGTCATGCATAGTGCGGATACGACCCGATATGCGACGTCACGTGCCCTGGATGGTGTGGCATTGTGTGAGTGGACGCCGCCGCAATGTTCGAATACAGATTGGCACTCGGATTGGTCCAATATGAGGTGGGGGCAGGAAATATGCTGCCCGTCGTAGAGGGTATACCCGTGTGGTGGCCCACAAAGTTCAGTTTAGGACTATGATGGTACCCCGACATGAACAAGTCTGACTGGTATTTGTAAGTGGGATCGGCAGCCGTTGGTTGCGTTGCCTGGGCCAAGCCCTGGAAGTCGAACTTGTAGGCGTACCTCTTGCCATGCACCTTTGTCATGATGTTCTTGTCGTAGTAGTATCTCAGTGCCCGACTCAGTTTGTCGTAGTTCATGTTGGGCTTGCTCTTTCGCTCACCCCACCGCCTGGCTACCTCGTCGGGGTCGGTCAGCTTGAACTCGCCGTTGGTCCCCTCCCACGTGATGCAGTTGGCGTTGCTGCTGTCCGACAGAAGTTCCAGGAGAAACTGCCACAGCTGAATTTGGCCGCTTCCTGGAGACACATGAAAAGGAATGTTTTTGTTAGGGTTACTAGTAAGGGACAGCAAAAGTACCAAGTGTCCCGAAAATGACGGATGATTTGAAAAATCAATCAAAAAAAGAACAGAATGCGATGGAAAAGTCCGATTTGCAGTATTTTTGCTTTGGCAACCAGGAAATTTATTATTTCTCAGAAACAAGATTAGTTAAGAAGTTCGACAACAGATGGCGCTTTTGACTGAAAGCTATGAAAAATGTTTTAAACTCGCTCCAACGAATAAATCTTCTACGAAACATGCCAGAAGGATGACGAAACGGACATAAAACATTGTTTTACAGTTTTTCAGTCTGAAGCGCTATCTGTTGGGGAATTTCGTAACTAATTTTGAAACTTGGTGAGAATAAATTTCTTGGTTACAACGCAGGAATGCTACAAATCGAACATTTCTATTGCCTTCCATTCTTTTTTTAATTGATTTTTCAAATCGCCGGTTATTTTTTGGACACTTGGTGAGCACAGGTATCGTATACCATGATACGTCTGCAGAATTACGTTAGAATAACAAATGTGTTTCGTTTTTGAATATTTTTCATTCACGATGTACGAGCTTTTGAATTTTGTCTGCACACCTTTCACATGAAACAAGTACAAAAAATAAAGGTTTAATTTTAACAATTATTTGTAGTGCGCATGATTTCATAAGTCTGGATTTATAAAACTGTTGACGATAAAAACTTATATGGTAGTATCATAGGAAATTAAAAAATAAAACATTCATAGAACCTTTGTACAGAAAAAGGCTATTTTAAAAAAAATTTTAAAAAATACCAAATTAAAAGTATTATAATAATTCATTAGAAAATACATGTTAAATATATCAATCTAACTTTTGTATCACTGGGTAGGTCAGTTTTAGCACTTTTTTTGTGTAGGTGGGTGTGTTCAATAGATGGGACTTGCTCGTTCAAGAGTGACCCAGAGGAACATTTGTAAGGAATACATCATTTTCGGCCGAAATTGAGTCGATTGAAGAAAAAGCGCTATGTGTTCTTTGGTTTCACGAGCGAATTCGTCCATTAATATTCAGTGTACATTTCGACATTATTATGAATGCAACTCTCCTGATGCAAAATCAATAAGGTGACGAAAGGAAATTGTTAAAGAAAAAAGGAAGTGTAGCAGAAGACATGTAAAAGAACACTACGCGGGAACTAGAATACCTCCTAGACATTCTCCCAACTACCAATGGCTGATATGTTACAATTTACCGGGGTAAATGGTCTTAATAAAATTCATAACCATACTTACAATGTATCCGAATGATATATATGTCTAATTATATAATAGTTTGAGCGCAATAAATATTGACAATCAGGGCAATAATTTTGGTTCACCCTATAAGTATATTAACTACTTAATTCCGGGTCTTTTTATTCAATATTTAGTAATAATATAATTTGATAGCACATCAGGTTTACTTGGACGTTCTACAATGGTACTTCGCACCAGTTTCACTTACAACAGCTCCCCCTTGACCTTTTAATGCATACACAAATCCCTTCTCATCCCTCCAACCAAACAGAAAAGAGTAAAAGGGAGAAGGTAGGTAGGCCTAATGACTCGAAGGCCCAACGAAAATTGCTGCAGCGACATCACGAAGCCGAGGACACGTGACGACATGTAGAGACAATTAGCTGCCATCATCCCTGTCTCCTCCTCCTCCTATTCCTCCCTCCTAGCGGGAGATAAGACAAAAGGGGAGGGGGACAGATCTCGAGAAAAGAATGGTTAGGGAGTTGTGGAAAAGTCCCTACTGTATCTGCAAAAGGGAATCTTTGGGGGAGGGGGATGTGAAACCTTTTGGACTCGGTAGAGAGTAAAGAGCATTAGCCAAAAGACGTTGAGGACTTATTTAATTCTTCTCAGGTTGGTGGAGGGAGGATCGTTTTCTGTTTTGACTCTTGGACACGTCCCTCCTTTGTTCCTCCCCAAGAATGTAATTTGCCTCGAATGGCGATTTAAACCGGCCGTTTTGTTTGAGAAGTTTTAAAAGTTGTTTAAGGTAATGAAACGTTTTAAGGGTTAAGGTGGATGTTCATTAAGATGTAAAGGGAATTGTTTGGATGGTTTCAAAAGGAGGTCTTGTGTGTGAAAGTTTTGAAAGTTCTTCCTTTTATGGACAGTGGCATTTATAGAATGGGAATGAGAAAGTTTGCTTGCTTAGCAAAGAGGTATATTTTGTATTTTTCATTCACTCAATGGTACTTTATTGTATAATCTGACCACCAATTCTGTATCTGTGGACAACGATGAATCCAAATGGGAAAAAGGAAAAATGTTTCATAAAAAGGACGGAAGCGAAGAAAGCTAAGCCATGTACTTAAAACTAAATGCAAAAAAGAATATAATAATGTGATTACTTCCATTTTAATCTTTTTTAAATCAAGTGACATTAAAAGTTTAACCATCCTTTCAAAAATTCTAGAATTATTTTTGAAAAAACTAGTTATTGGCTAAATAAGCAACTCATCTAAAAAAATCATATTTAACTGGGGGATGCATAATAAGCAATAACATAATAAGCATTTTTTATGTTAATCTTTTCGAGTTACTCGCATCGCTCAAATGAATTAAATCTATTACAGGTGTTCCTGTTGCAGGTTTATTGAATTCAAAATCAATAAAATTTCTATTCTGGACTACTTTATTCCATCCCTATCATGACTTTTGAAGTCCCAGTGGGCTAAATTCATGACGGTCACATGACAAATAAAATCACGTGTTTTTCTTTGATTTCAAAACTTACTTTGGAGTTGTACATGTAAAGTCAATTACAATTTCAAATTAGATAATTAGATAAAAAATGTTCCAACACAAAAATTTTTCAAAATTAAAAAAAAAAATTATTTTATTATATGGGTACTTTTAAGCCCAATGCATTTGGTTTACCTATTCGCATTGTTATTGTTGACAAACATGTACTTTTTAAAAGAAAGTTTCCGTAATAAACAAAAGATGGCAACGATGAGGCGTATGGACTGATTGGCCTGAAACACGTGATTGAATTTATTATGACTGTGACGTCACACGAATGTAACACATTGATGCAAGCACATTAATAGGCTAAAGCCGCACCCAATGTAATTGTGTGACCTCTACAAACAAAAATTACAAAAAAGCGATAAATTTAGTTCCATTTTCTAACAAGTTCGTAATGGGCTAACCTTTTTACTTGGGAAAAGGAAATATATATCGAAAGAAATATGAGTCCTTAAGGGGACATGGTACGATTTAAGCAAAAAATTTTAATTTAAGGATTTTTAAAAAATTTTTCGTTGCCTCCTATGTATGTATACTATGTTAAAGAGATTTTGTGGTCAAAATTTCATAAAAGGCTATCCATGTAATTTTTTAAGGAAAAAACTTCAAATTTTTGAAGTGATTTTAAAATGCTACTCCTCCTACAAAAATTTACGTACATGCTTGAAATTTGATTTACAAGTACGTCAAACTATGTATAATAAAAGTTGGTATGGGTTTTGCGTTAACATGATTGGTATTCATGCAATACTTCTTTTTATGAATGTTTAATGAAAATTCCTTAAAAAATGTATGAATTCTAAATTCAATTATTTTAAAAAAAATAAATATTGCTTTGATTCAAAAATGCATACCAACTTTTGTTGCACGTACTATTAGCAATATGTAAAAAAAATTCAAAGCAATAGGCACAATAGAAAAAAAAAGCCTTAGCATTTTAAATGAAAACAAACTAGTTATTTTATCTTTCTGAGATAAGTCAGTTTAAAGTTTTGATTTGCCATAGAGATGTGAATAAAAACGAACGTGAAAGCTATCATAGTTCTGTGTTTTTTAAGTATTAAGGTTTCAAATTTTGTGAGGTTATAGAAAAGTATATATAGAATAATTTAGGCTAAAAAAATTAAATTTGATTTTTTGACCGATTTTGGAGAATTGAATCGTACTGTGTCCCCTTAAAGATTTATCTAAAATATTACCTAATATTTTTATAGTAGTAACTCTGAGAACACATAAAGGCTTAGTGGTTGAAGTAAGGAAAGAGAAATTTAGTTTATGAAAGGAGACACACACAAAAAATTATGAAGAAAAAAATTGTTTTAAAAGAAGAAATATTATAAGAAAACGATTATTTAGTTTTAAGTAACTGCACTTTTTAAGGTAGAGAAATTTTTCTCATCAAATTTCTCTCTTAAGTGAGGGGACTTCGTATTTTTAGTACATTTTAGTCCGGATCGCAAACTTTCTTTGAGTTCAAAATACAATTTGAAATTTAAATTTTGTTTGCAAGCTACAATATTTTAAAATTAAATATTTTTTTACATATATTGTAAAATAAGGCTCATGCACACAATTATATTTTGAAATTTTGATTGGAAATTCTACAATTGGAAAAATAATCGGAATGAATATTTAAAAAATAATTCCACAGTAAATTTTTTGAAAGTTTCTATTTCAACGATTTGAATCAAAGAGCTGTGCATTACATCGCTTATTTTACATTTCAATATCAGAAGAAAATATAATGAGAACAATCTCTTAAATAACGATTTAAATAAATGTAAGAAGCAGCGATAACTCCAGATTATTAAGTTATTTATTGAAAAATGTATGAAAATAATTCGTATTTAAGTATTAAGTGCTTAAAATTTCTTGATGATCTATCAAAATTAGATATTCTAAATTTTGCACCCACCTGATTCGATTTTACTGGAAGAAAACCTTAAAAAAAGAATAAAGACGCTGAATTACGGAAATGCTAAATCAGGTATCTGAAGAGGTTTACTTAAGTTTTTTGTGCATAGAACATTGCTTTTGACGTTTGATTTTTAATAAATTAAATTTCACATAATTTATTATGTACAAACAAGGCAATAGTTTAATCCATTAAAGAGGCAAATTCTTTGTTTTTAATTTTTAGTTAATAATGATTTTCTTGTAAATAAAAATTGAACAACTTTTAAAAGTTTTACCCTGAGTTAAATTTGAAAATTCATTACGATGAATTTATTACATGGAATTTCTATTACATAGATTTATTTATAGATTTTTCCGAAGAAAGGAAACTACTCAGTTAAGAATTATCTTCACTGTATAGACACAAGTAATATTAGGTTTAATGTTTATTCAAACACTTCTTTAAAAAAATAATAGTTTAAGTCAATAGAATTTTTAATTTGGTCGTATATGTACACATGTACCGAAAAGTACATTTGGCATGAATTTTAAAATTAAACGCTTGTATTACATATACGTTACTTATGCTCTCATCGTATTAACTTACATGTTATTTATTTTCAAATATACAAATTTAACAAATTTTCTTAACATTTTCTCTAAATTTTGAAGATTTATATACTGAGGTTCTTGTTTTCAAAATTGTTCTGCAGATTGGGTTTGGGTTCCCTTTCGTTTGTGTTAAATTAAAAATGGTATACATGTCCTGGCTTTAAAAAACGGTATTTTTATTCATAAAATAAACCTTAAATTAAAATTTATAACTTTTAAAATTGTTTTAAAAAAGTACCTTGAAAATAAAAAATGGAGTTCGTACCTGAAGTCGCTAGTCGACTGCTGGTTGGACCAAACATTTGATAAGGATCTGTAAAAGAAAAATATTTATTTTATAGTTTTAAATTAAGAACATTATATATATATATTATATATAATTTGAAAATTCTTCATTTACATTCAGTGTTTACCATTAAGTTTTTATCTTTTAGTATATTATATCGAAGATATATATATATATATATATAATTATTTAAAGTAATAATTTTGTGTACATAAATCTCATCGATGACTAATTATCTTTAATAAAAGTTACTACCTGCAAATACCTTTTCTGGGAAATTTTGTACAGCGCCTTTCTTAGAAAATTCAGTATGATTATATTTATATAATTTTAAGTCGAATGATTAGGGATTGCAATATCGGAACAAAAGTTCAATACCGGTATTCGGTATTTTTTAGATCTTAATGCCGGGATATCGGTTTTAATACCGGAAGTAGAAGTTTTGGGAAAAAAAGAAAATACAAATGTTTTTTTGTTTTATTTTTCAGTTTTATTAGAGTGTAAATATCACAAAAAATTAATTTGTAATTTTAAAATTATAACTGTATATAAAGAATCACAAAAAAGTAAATGAACGTCTTATATATTGAAATCACAAAAAAAGTGTTAATATCACTATTCGGTCTGTGGTACTATTACAAATTTTTGAAATGTGATCTTAAAAAACATAATGCATTAATTGTACTGTCATTAAGCCTAAAACGTAATTATGTGCAAAAATTAGCAGCTTTCGAAAACGCTCTTTCGGCATCTAAGCTAGTTGGTGGTATTGTTAGCAATGCGCGATATACCTTTCCAGGTATTTACCTCTAAATCTCTCGTCCTCAAATAAATCGATTTCTCGTCGGATGGTTTTGGATATAGCTGATTTCTGTATTATATTTTGGCTTGTTGAAATTTTTTTAGTTATAGCTAATATTAATTTTTGTTCAAGAGACAATTACTTTTCACTCTCGACATTTGGGTCGTAATCATCTTCGATAGCTGTACCGAATTTTTCTGAATGTGGGAAAAGTTTGTGGGTAAATTATTTTAAGAAAATGTACTATAAACTTGATAAAATTTGTATTAGTTAGTCTCTTTTCTTCTTTTTCATTTTCATTTATAAAATCATGATGATATGTAAATACAAGTACGATATGCAAATACATTGAAAGCAACAGACTCACCAATTAAAAAAAAAATCAAAATATTACGCACTTTCTTTACAACTACAACCTTGTTTTCCCACATACGAATATCAGAATACGAATTCTGTGCGTGTTCAGTATCGCTCTGAGCTGTAACAGAGTGGTTTTGGCACACCTCCTTGGATGATTCACATATTTTTTCAATTCTCTTAATTGTACGATGCAACTTTATATTCACAGTCTAATTAATTTCGCCCGTTAGGGAGACATGAAAACAAAAACGTATGCTATTTTGCTAGGTTTGCGATCCCTGAATATATAGTGAAATATAGAAAAGGTATTTACTATAGTAACTTAAAAAAAATTTCTATTAAATACCGAAAAACCGGTATTTAAGCTTGTGAATGCCGGAATTATAAAATTGTAAAAAAGGCACAAAATACCAGTATTCGGTATACCGGTATTGCAATCCTTAATTACTCTCATGCAATTTGAGAATTTTCACTTTTTTGTAAGATTTTTTTTCTTACACTATTGACATTTTATACATTGGAAGTACATGACTATGTGTATTTTAATGTTTTGATTATTAATTGAGGCATACCTAGTGGAGTTTAAGCTAAGTAGGAAAAATTTATAAATATCAGAAATATATACTGATATTAGGATGAAATATGGTATCCCCTATAAAATCACCTAGAATTTATCTATGTGTAAAAAGTATTTTTCTTTTGTATTAGAAACATGTTAACGAAAAACAAATCAAAATTCATTAAAATTCGTTTTACAGTTTTGATAATCAGTTAAATCAACCACAAATTATATAAATGGTTTAATCAGAAAATAAAATTATAAGAGAACCTTCTTAATTTAGACAAATTGTGGCCCTAGATTGCCCAGGTTCATGAACAACGAACGGACTATACTAAATAACTTATAAAATGAATCAAGGTACGTACCTACAACCAGATGTATTTTGAAAATAAGGTTATAAGAATAATGTGGTGAATAAATTCACAAGAGAAGTTGTAGATCAATACATTACTATATAATATTAATTTTGTCGAAAATAATTACTAGAGTTTTATGTTTAATTATGATTTGTAAATGGTCGTCCGGATAAGACGACAAACGGGAATGGGGATTTACTGTATTTAATGTACAAACATAAAAAATAACGATCAACGTTTTTCAAATCTTTTGTGCTACTCATATTTTCGTATAAAATAAGTTTCAGATATCGAAATTAAATTATGTCATCTTTTTTTAAAAAACTAAATCTGTGTCAGATTTTCTGCACTACATTTTATTTTAATTTCTACTGCACAGATGTGCAAAATGCATCATACCTCATTTTAATATACAACTATATAAACAATTAATTTAATCCAATATGTATCCATTTCCCTATTTCCTAAGTTACCGACAACTTGAAGCCCCTATCAAAAACATCTATATACATAAATATATCTATAAAAACTTCTATGAACAAGTTAAACATCACCCCCCCCCCTTTCGAATGGCACTTTGAAGCGGTGGAATAACACGGAGTTATCCCAAATCCAATAACCTGTATGCGCGCCGTCTGCTTGGCCGAGTCCAAACATGCGCAAGATATGTATCAATATGCACACTGGAGGGGGAGGGTCGGCCTGGGGGCAGGGCCTGACAAGCGTCACATGTCTGATATTAATCCCCGCGTGCGGTTGAAGAGCGGAGCATCAATATTAGTCATATGCTCCATGTCAGATGGGCATAACGAGTTCTCCGTGTTTACTTGGCCGAGACGCCCTTATCGCGCACGCGGGGGAGGGAGGGTCTTCGGCGGGGGTGGGATGCGTCTCCAGGAAATCGGTGGATGTGGACGTAAAAAATAGATCTGTGTGGAATTGGAAAGGGAAAGTAACTCTGTGTCTTCTTGAAGGAAATGGCTTAAAAGGATTTTGTTCGAAAATTTGTACAAAGGCCTTTTTTTAACAAAGAAAAGAGGGAGGGGAGAGATGGGGAATAGGAATTTTTAACTAGAGCTGTGTAAAAGTATACGTCAGGTCCTTGGTAAAAAGTAAACTTATTATTCGTATTTTCATTAAAAAATATTGAGCTCTTACATTTTCTTTTCCGGTTAAGGTATCCGACTACGTTCGGAATCGTGATCTTAAAAAAGTACATAAATGGATAGTTTTCATGATATTTAGTGTCACTTAGATTAGAGTACATGTATAAAATTGTTTTAAGGACATTTTGAATAAAAAAAACTTATTTAAATACAATATTTCGGCAAAAAATTAACTTAGAATAACCTTTTTGCAAAATGTTCTCCTTTTGTGAAAAATGCTTCTATTATAATAATATTTTGCTTGTATATAAATCAGACCTCTGTACAGAGGCTGTACTATGATTTTTGAAAAATTCAAATTATTTTCAGAGTTACAACCCATTGAAATAATTATCGGCGTTTCGTTCTTAAAATTTCTCCCCTCTTTTGTCGTAAAACATGGATAAACCTACTTATCAGTTATATATTTCAAAAATTCTAGTTGAGTCTCTGTACAGAGGTCAGAGCTATAGACAGGCGAAATATTAATATAACAGAAGCATTTTTCACAAAAGGAGAATATTTTGAAAATGGGTCATTCTATGTTCATTTTTTGTCAAAATATTGTACTTAAATAATTTTTTATTGTAATACTATTCTCAACACAATTTTATATACATTTTCTAATCTAAGTGACACTAAATATCATAAATATTATCCATTTATACGCTTTTGCAAAATCAAGGCTCCGAACGTAGTTGGATACCTTAACGTAAGAAACTAAATAAGGTGTTTTTGGTCACACCCATCATCACAGCTCTTATTGTTTTCATTCAAGATGAACAACAGTCTTCACAAATTCTTATATTCGATAAATGCTATTAAATCATAAATTTTTTATGCAGTCAATTTGTGTACAAATATATATATATATAATATGTAACAATTCCCTTTAATTTCTCTAAACAACTTTTTGATTTGTAATTACCCTGGCTTTCAGGACTCGCGTGTAAATAACTAACTAGCGTACTCACATAACGGGATAATTGTAACCGCATCTCTTAAAAATTAATAGTTTGCGTTTTTAAAGCAAGATTACATCATAATCTACCAAACCATATCTTTTCGTCAATCATAGTCTCCGTCCACGGAAGTCACGCGGATTTCAAGACTTCCTGGTGCCTCTTCTTATGGACCCTGGACTCTGCAAAGTCTTTTTGTCTTCGTAATGTGTAAATAGATGCAGGCCGTTTTTTTTCCTCTTGGCTGCATGCTGCGATGTCGAAACTCTAAATATTGTCCAGTAGTTTTTATATGTATTTGTGATTACAAACAAATGTTGAATGCTACTTAAGAAGATCTTTCCTTATACTAAACGCGATTCCTCATTACTACAACTGTTACAACCACAACCTTGATAATGGAAATAATATAGTTCACTAGCCCCACACTACATATATATAAATAATTTAAGATTTTAATTGCAATTATCGTAATATTCTTTATGCATTATTACAAATAGTGTGAAAACATATATTTTTTTCGCAGCCATATTTTTATCATGCTAATAGGTTTTAACGGAACTCAATGATTTTCAGTATAATTTTATCTTATACGAATATGTATATCCCACACTTCAATGAGAACCAAAATTGTTTTTGGAACCGTTCATACCCTTTCCCCATCAACTGGTCGCCACCCTAAGATTACGGGTGTGGTTTGGGACACCAAATCAACCGACATTGTTACAAAAATAATCACTTTTATTTCGATCCAATTTATTTGTGATCAATGAAGATTATAAACCGAGGAAGTATTCAATTTAGATATATAACTATTTTAATATATCGTAAGACAAATAATCAAACACTTATATGTGTGTGATTTGATAAATGAGCACTCGTCCGATCTCTCCTGGGTCGAATATAATCAGGTCTAAAACTTCTCTTTCACCGTTTCCGAAAGGCACTTCACGAATTTCACTTTCATAATAGCGTTATGACTCACTCTAACACTTACATTACTAGTGTTTAAATAGCATCCAAATTAACATAAAATCAAGTTCTCTCTACGGAAGGCGGTTTTTTAAACTCCAACAACAATTAAGAAAGTATTTCCCCATTATGATTAGTGAAAGGACGCTAATAAGGCCCGTCACAAACTTACTAATTTTGGGGTCCCTTAATAAGGAAAGGACGAAGAACACTTGATACAGGTGAAGAATATTGTGTGTGTGTGTTGCTGTCTGGACATTAGACTTTGTATTTGTCGAGTCGCGGGTTCGAAGCCTGTTAAATTTATCTAGGCTCAAAGCCATCCCTTTTGGCTGGGTGTGGAAGCTCAAGAGGGGTGCAGCTTAGGTATCGTCCTGATAACTTAAACGCCTTTAAAATTACGAGGACCGTCGCATTAAATATCTCTCACGTTGCATCACAGTGCGACGTAAATTAAAATCAAATAAAATCATTTAGAACTAGTAGAGAGAGTAAGGCTTTTTTTAAACTAATCATTGAGGAAACTGGAACTGAAAATTACTTAAATCATTAAGAAAATAGTAAGGATTTTTTAAAATTTTTATATTTAATGTTATTAGCCTCTCGCATACTTTAATATTTATCATTAATGTAAAAAACATTCGAAGTCTCATATTCTAAATTGTTTTTAAACAAATTGTAGATACACCAGCATTTCTCAAACTGTAAAGGCGCGCCCCCCTAGGGGGCATGATAACTCTACGAAGGGGCGCGAGCATATTGAAAAGTCGCAAGCAAAAGATTATTATTAAAAATTATCAATTTACTGTAAGTAACGAACAAAATGCATTCTGACATAATAAAAAATACACATTTACACTGATACAATATACGTATAAATGAATCAGTCTATACAACGTATTTTATAATTAATTTAACAATACTAAGTTAAGAACAAGTTTGATAATTACCAGCGACCTTATGGGTTTGTATTAAAAGTTATCTTGATAATTTGTACGGTTTATAATTAATCCCTTAATTTTCAAATAAAAATTACGCGATTCGCGCTCCCCAATGCCACCGTTTTCCACGTAGATGCTCATATGTGATGTTTTTTGGGGGGATCGGAGAAAAGGGATAAATAAGCAAATCCTCTGAAATAAGTAAATCCTTTGCAAACACTGTCAAAGTCCTTTTATTGCATTCCAAAGCCTTCGGAATAATTTTATTTTTATGGACAGAAGTGCACAGAGAAGATCCTACTTCTGAAAGACGTATATATACGTCCGGAAAATTAATACTTTGGCTGAGCGAGACGTTTATACGCCTAGTGGGAGCCGAAGCATGGTCGGGTTTGTGAAAATGCCGGATTATCGAGAATGATATTAAAAAAGAATAAGTACGAGTGTTACCTCAGAAAATATTGTATTACACTTGTACTCTAATGTATTGCTTACTTGAGAATACAGCAGAAAATAACTTCCCAAATAAAGGAAAAAGTACGTACTTTGTGACGGATCTATTCGCGATCCTTCCACTAATCCTTTCGGGAAATCTTTGGGTTACCCATTCGCGTTATTCACAACCAGCCCTTCGGAAGAAAATCGTGATATGTAAATTAAGTTTACTATATATAGTCGAAGTGTTCTAGCTAGAATAGAGAGTAGGAGAGGAGATAAACCAGAAATCAGCTGAGATTGTTACTGACAGGTATCATTATTGAATTATTGTGAATACATACTTATTAGAAGAAAGATTTAAAGTGAGACGATTGATCACTGAGATTAAATAAATATTAGATTAAATCGGATAATAGATTAGATCCTATATAAAGTAAGGATCGATAGTCCCCAAAATCTTTCGTGTATTTTCGTCGTTGTTCCACTTTCGTGGTTAGCAACGAGACATTCTCTCACTGTTATTAATTGAATTTGAGTCGTTATATTGTGTGATCAATAAAGTTTCTTCCCTACATCCTACATATCTAGGGGTAGCCGCGGTAGCCGAGTGGTATAGGTATCTGACCGTGGCTTGCCTTGTCACGAGTTCGAGCCCAGTACCACTAAAGACCCGCCGTGTAGGGCAGCGATGCACGTTAAATCTGTTGAGAGCTGAAACGTCCCCCCGTTGGTGTGGTAGTAAGGAGAGGGGGTGCCAGCTCAGGTGTCATCTATGTCACTTGACCATGGTTCAAAATTACGTGGTCCGTCGCTAAAAGCCTTCGTGTAGCTAAAGATCGCGACGTTAATAATCAATAAATCAATAAACCTACATATCTAGGTGCCCAAGAAAGAGGTGAAAACCTCTCACAACTTTATCAAGATAGAGAGCATTTAGTAAACGAAAATTAATGAATACCTAGTATACATTAATTTACCTCATAAGACACGCTTCAGAAAAATACTTAATAAAGGCATAAAGTTGTCTATAATGAAAATGAAGCACCCGACTGCAAAAATTGGCTACTTTTTTTAAAGAAATGCCCAACGTTCTATTGTCTTCCGTATTGCATTCTGTGTTTTGCAACTTGATCACGGAAATTACGAAGGATCAGTAAATTCATTACCGATACATGTGGGGATATTTTGACCTGCAAAGCTGTGGCTGAGTCATCCGAACTGACGTATTATCGAGTGTCAAGTTTTTGGAGAGAACTCTACCTTCTATAGTTCAAAAGAGACGTAGAACAGCAAATAAAATATTTCATATTATATAAAATATTTGAATTGAGTAATCAGTGGTTTTCTTTTAACATCCACCGTGAAGTACGTTATAAATTATAAAGCCAGCGGCGCCTAGTTATTATAGTCATAGACACTCGATAAAAACAAGAATTTATCCGTTACAACTCAGCCGACAAAAATTTGGGCCGTAGTTGTAATCAAAACTACATCATACCATGAAAATTTATGTGAAAGTCAAAGGGAAAATCCTGGACCTGCCAGTCGCAAAATTGGGACTTTTCCACCGCGCTATTAGGTTGTCAAGTATGAAATGCAGCAAAATTCATGTTATTTATTTCAATTGCACATAACCTTATTTAAACGCAGTATTTTGGCATTATTTGTTTTTCGTGTGAAAGGTACATCTTTTTCTCTTTTTAACGCACATTTACGTTTGAAAAAAAACAGATCTTAAAATCTTAGTTCTTATTGTGGAAAAAAATTGAATTCAATTATGCGTACATTTTGCTCTATTTCATACTTGACAACCTAATATTTTGACAAGAAATATAATGACAAGAAATATAATGAGCATTAGTGAAAACTATGCACACCCTGTATTTTGTTCTTACGCGTATGAAGCTTAATTTTAACTTTCCGAGCACACATCCATTAAATATTTTTTCAAACAACTCATAAATTATATTCACGGAATGGTATTTACTATTAAGCACTTTAAATAATGTAAACCTTGACGCTATTATTATTTGTTCGCATTGAATTCCTACAGATGAACAAGAAATACGTGAAACAAATAATCTCCATAAATGCTCTTTGGGGAGCAACGTTACAAATTACTCGCAAAAATATATTTAAATGTGTGATTTATATTACATCATTGAACTGTTCTGTCTACAATTCCTGCTTTAAAAAGTTTAAGAACTCAACATTGTTGTAACCTTACGAATATAAGGTTTACTCATATTTTTTTTTATCACGAATATTATTTCATTGCACCAAATTGCTCTATTTTATTCTGTTCTTTAGATTCAACCTCTTTCAGTGATCCCCTTTTCATTTAACGAAATTTAGTTAAATATACCGGAAATAACAGATATGTATTTTCCGGTTTTTCTTTCTAAGCTTTATTTACGCACAGTCTGTACAACACGCGATAGATTAAATACAGGGAGAGATTTCATTGAGGTTACATCTATGGCAGCGATTTTCAACCTGCGGGCCGCATGTGGGCCATCGGACTTTACTGAGTGTCCCGGTCTCATACCCGATTTGACTAACAAATTCAATTATTTAAGAACAATGTATTAAAAATTTAGCGAGAAATTCTGTCAATCAAGCAATCCCATCTATAGATTTTGCTATCGATGTGGTGCAGTAGAAATGCTGGGATAACTTTTTTCTTTTTGTAATTGTAACCGTTAATTTAACAAATAACAGTAGAACAACGACTATTTTATGGGTAATATTAATTTTTAATTAGCCCTCGTGCATTCCAAGTGAAAAATATATAAAGAATATTTGTTATTTCAGAACGATTGGGATCATGACTGTGTTTCGTAGAAAAAAACAAACATGGATGAGCAACCTGCTTAACTTGTCATGAAAATGCTATATTTAAAAATATATAATTTTGCTCATCACTATACGATTATGCACAGATCCTTCAATGCCTCCTTTTTTCAGTAACTAAATATTTGGGGGTGGGGAACTTGGGATCATTTGATGAAAGGAAATCGAACAGGGTACATTTTTTACCCATAACAGGGTAAAAAAATGCATTATACCCTTTTTGTGCGTGTGTGTGAGTCGAGTTTAGCAGTTTAATATAGTTTTAAAATGAAAACCAAAACTACTAACATTTTTATCAATTTCTGCATTTAGCTTTGATCTTATAGCATCTACCCCTCTTCCACCGTTAATCCTCACGTTGCGGCCCGCGTGAAATAGATATCATATGTATGTGAGCCAGCTGAAAAAAAGGTTGAGTACCCATAGATTCTATGGGTTAGGTGATGCATGCGCGGAAATCATTGAATCCACAGCAAGGCTATCTTTACATATAAAGAAGAAAAGCGATTAACTCATAAAAAAATATCCGAAACTATTAGACCAAAATATTTCAAATTTTATAAGTATGTTTCTATTATTGAGTAGATTCGCTAATCAGGGGCTTCGAGGAAATAAATTTTGAAGGGGATACTGGTGGGTAAAAGATACGTTCATATACGTTCATTTTATAAATTTGAATTCCGTACTTTTTAAATCAAGAGGGGAAGAACTATTAGAATGCTTTTTAATACAATTTGTGAAGGCTCTATCTGCGTTCCTTTAAAAACTAATCCTCTTGGGAAATATTGGGTTTTTAAAAATTATTATATTACATATAAGGCTTCTCCTCCCGAAGAAGAAGATGTGACCATGCAAATTAAGACTTGTATATAAAGTTGAAACTTTCAGGTTAGAGGAGAGAAATAAGTTAGACTGCTATCGGGGAGCAGTGTTTAATTAAATTTGAAGTGAGGCGTGAGTATTAGTAGCTTATTTGTGTAATGTTAAAGTTGACGATCTTTCAACTAGGAATTAAACTAGATTAGGTAACTAAGTAGAAACTTTTGACTAGACATAAGTGATCTAATTATTTAAAGTCTTCTCATATCTTGCATACCCTGTTAATTGCTTTCCATATTTGATATTAGGGTGCATCTCTCAACTTTGGTTAGTTGAATTTGTGTTGTTGTTGATACTGAGAATAAATTGAGTTATTTTGAATATGGCTAGTCTTCCTTTCGTCACTCTCACCCTTAGAAGCGTCGGGAAGACCTTTACAAATTGAATGCTTATGGTTAGGACTTTGATATCAATAATTTATAAACAGTATATAATCATATAACTTCATGAAATATCCAGCTACGCAGATGTGTAAAAAGTAGTAATTATTATATTGACATTCAAAAAGATTAGTCAAAATGCTATAAAAACCGTACCGTATTTACTCGAATTTAAGCCGCAATATTTTTCCAGTGTTAATGCTATTGAAAATCGGGTGTGGCTTAGAATCGAAGGCAAAACATTTGTTCTATGGAGAAAATTGAGTTTCCACCCCTTTCAAAAGGAAAAAAGTACCTATCCATTTTGACCACTTGCATCGACGACTTATCCCATTCAGCAGTTTATTTACAACATTCAATCTATCATAAACATACTTGCCTGCTTATATTTTGCATTTTTTTTTTGTATACGCTTTCTTGTAATCATTTTAACATAAAAAAAATGTCGGTAATAGCATCAAGACAAATTCACTATGACCCAAGTATGAAATGGGAGGCAATTTTACATGCAGGAAAAAACGGAAACATAGCAGTGGTCACTGAAAATTTCACACGGATGAAACAAATATACGTCGATGATGTAAGCAAAATGATATAATTTTTGATTGTAAATGTTCAACAGTCTTTTTAATAATTCTTTTACATCCTTCCACAAAACATTCCTTAAAAAAAAATGTTGTGTAACAAATGCATTGGATGGCATAGAAGACGACATCGTGAGGGGAGATGGTGACGCGGGCACCAATTCAATTCCACTGTGACACTGGTAGTAGCGAAACATGAGACTGACGGTTAAAGTAATTATAGGTTCATGTATGTATTTGAAAGATTTTATTACTGGTCAAATAAATTAATAATTAATAACTTCTTATTATTTCTTATTAAGTAATTTAAAAAAAATTTTTTTTTTCAAGTATCAGATTTTGATGAGCCGTTTTACAAATTTTTTTCTTCTCAAAAACGTGTATAGAATTAGGAGTGTAGCTTAGATTCGAGTAAATACGGTATATTGTTTAACTGAACCAAACCCCACTCAAAAATTACTGGACACCCAAGGATTACTCCTTGCCTTGTTCGCGTCAGTATCGTACATCTCCTTTCAAAATAGACTCCAAATTTCGAAGCATCTCAACTCAACTCCTTGTCCCGTTTCGAGAGCTCACAACTTTTATCTCTTAATTCATCCAATTGATAAATGAAGAACTGCCTTTTTCTTCCTTCGTTTTCAAAAGAGAGACTTCTCCCTCTCCTCCAGCAGGAATCCAATCAAGTCTCGCTAAGCATTCGCTTCCGTTCCTGTTTATGCGGCGGGAGGGGGGGGGGGAACAAAGGAAGAGAAATGGACGCATTGTAAACAAACGTCGCTGCTGACTAATGACGCCCCGGCAAAAGAACGCGCGATCGAAGGAAGGGTGCGTCAACAAAATGGGATCATTAAAAGGAATGCACCAGATTTTGGTTTTTATAGGGATCTACGCAATCTAAGCTGTGCAGTATTTAAATTCATAAATGTGGATTTAATCGTTTGTTTTAGCGAAAAATATGAAAAAATAACAATAAGCATTTCCTGTTTTAATTCGAACTTCTGTGGAACGTGTTTAAAATTGCAAAAAAGATAAATTAATTTTAGGATGAAGGAAAAGTAGATGGGCACGTGCGAGAGAGACAAAGTTCAAATTTGTAACAGTTCCTTTAATATCGCTAATGTGTATTTTAACAATTATTTATGCTCGTGCATAAGGACATTAGCATATACCATTCCATCCATAAATCCTTATTCTTAGTTTTGTACTGGCCGCGGTAGCCTAGTAGTTATGGTCATGAATAGCCTAATGGTTATGTCATGAGTTAGAGCCTTAATGCAACTGAAGATCCACCATGTAGAGCAGTGTTTTCTCAACCCATAATCCTTATAAAAATTCTTACTCTCCCTCCCATACATATATAGGTATACATACATAACTTAAATGATAAATGTAAGACATTACAGTAAGTAAATTTTCAAAACTTACAATGGAAAACTGAAATAAAAATAAATTTAGTGAAATCCTTGCGCTTTTATATCGGGTTCTAATTTAGTTAAATTTGTAATGGATGGCCCGTGCCATCCATTAGTGTGAGAGGGTCGGACGGAATATTGGCCATATTCAAAACAAACTCTATTTATTCACAATTATGAACAGTGACACAAATTGAATAACCCAAGTTAAGAAATGCACCAATTACCAAATATGTGAAGCAATAGCGTGGTAGACCAAATACTAGAACATTTAACAATAAATCGGATTACTTAGGTCCAGATAATACACCTTCTAATTCAAATCGTCGTGACCCAAATCGTCAATCTTAATATTAATCAAATAAGCTACGAAGTGCTCTTGTCTAGCTTTACATTAATCAATCACTGCTATCCTTTAGCAGTCTAACCTCTCTCTTTCTAACTCAAAAGTTTAATCTTTATATACAAGCTTTGATTTACATAATCACATATTCTTCTTCGGAGGAAGGTTTTTAATCGAATAATTTTTAAAGGCTCATTATTCCCCAAGAGGACTATAAGTAGAAAGAACGCGGATAGACCCGTTATAAATTTAGTTTTCTATTTTTTCTTTTTAGCAACAGATCCTTTATGGCACTAAATCCACATTCTGTCAATAGCGTAACATACACCCCTTGGGGGGGGGGGGTAGGACTGACTAACTCTAAGTACGCAATCCTTTGCAAGATCCGACTTGGGGCCCAAAACCTGACTTTGCAGAAAGGCCCTAATGTGTGTGTGTGTTCTCCGTTACGCCACTGCATTGAGTTAAATACGAAGATGGAAATGGTAATGGTTCTCTTGCCCGTTTGGCTGAATTCGGATGTTTGATTTCAATTTCTTCACAAAGCCATGTCATCACTCCTTTTGTATAAAAGAACGGTTTAATTGACGCCTCGCTTTGCATTTCTGAGAGTTCATGATACTGTAAATCTGAAATACCAAAAAAATCCACTAACATTGGCTGCGTCTTGCAAATTAGGCAATTAGTTATTTTTTTGTACATTAGAATATCTTTCTGTTAAATCAACTGACAAAATTTTTAAATGATTGACATAACATTTATAGTTGTATGAATTACTCCACATTTTTGGAACCGATAAAACTTTTAAAAATTTTTTGTTCAAAATTTTGTTTGTAATTGGCTATGGTACTAATAAATATATCTTTTCCGCTCTAAAGGAGTCATTTTTTGAATTACCCCCCTCCCCCTTAGGAATCAAATTACCCCTTAGGGAGTGTAGGTCATATGTTAAGAAACACTGATATAGAGGGGTTGATGCACGTTAAATCTGGGGAGACTTAAAAGTTTGGCAACTCAGGTATCGTCTTCGCCTTGACCGAGGTACAAAATGACGAGGTCCGTCGCCAATAGCCCTCGTGCAACTTTATAGAGCGACGTCAATATAGTACTCACTCCTTCACTCCTCGTAACCCTTTCGCCAATAGCCTCGTGCAACTTTATAGAGCGACGTTAATGTAGCACCCCTCACTCACTCCCTTCTCGTAACTCTTGAGCAGTACAGTGGTACTTCTTGAGCTGAAAGAATAGTATTCTAATAAAATCATTAACTTTAATATTTGAGTTAGTTGTTATTTCAACAAGTTTTTTTTTGTCATGGTGACTTCTCCTGTTGTAAAATCGGTTTTGCGAGTCAAGAGTACCCTACCCCCAGAGTTTGATAGTCGAGCTTTGGAGAACCGTTTTTCGTTATTAGTTTTGGAAAATATGCGTAAGAAACCTCTACAATATAAGTTCATTTTTTCAAAAAAAAAAGTTTTATATCAGCCACGAGTTCAAGATCAAAACTATTTGGATACTGCTGCCAAATTAAACAATAAAATGGTGATAGATTATTCAAGACGTAAACATTGAGAACGATATTTATTTACTTATGTTTTCTTATTTGTTACATTTTTCTGTTGCATGATCAGCATAAAAAGAGTTTAAGCTTTAATGCCATATTTACAAAAATCCTTATGTGCGAAAATAAAAGTTAATTGGTTAATGTAAATTTATATTTACAATTTGGAATATCGCGATATTTTCTAAATTGTACAAAATAAATAGAATAAGTTTTCAAATTATGTTTTATATTTAATTCCCAATACAACGTTTCCCAAACTGTGGTGTGCACCCCCTAGGGGGCGTGATATCTCTATGTGGGAGGGGAGGGGTGAGCATATTGAAAAGTCAAAAATAAAAGATTTAAGATAAGTATTAATTTTCTGAAAGGAAGCAAAACAAAATACATTCTGACGTACTAAAAATCAAATACATATTTACATTTATATAATATACTTATAAATGTATCAGTACTGCTCAGTGTTTTTGATAATTAATTTATCATAACTAAATTAAAACAAGTTTAATAACTACTAATGCCACCCATGGTCTTGTCATACACAAAATATAATACTTATCTTGATAATTAGTATGGTTTATAATTTTAAAGTCGTATTGTAGTTTTTCGTCAAAGTTCATTTTTATGGCATTCAACATATTGTTATTGTATGGGG